>JAQQAE010005519.1:0-17544 GCA_029823295.1 Pseudamia nigra | reverse complement strand
GAGGAATCATTCAGTGAACCATCATGTCAGGCTTCGTCTGGCGCAAGAAAAACGTGTGCATGTTGTTGATGGAAATGTCCACACATGTACCGCGCGTCCATCACACAGTACTGTATCTGTCGTTACTGCAGTACTTTGGGTCAGACGAAAATGTGAGAGTACTGTACATTGCAGTTGTGTGCCTTGCAGCTATTCACGAAGGTATGGAATAATTTTATATGCAGCCATTTTCATATGCAATTTATTTTACCTCCCGGACTCTCGCATTCGTATTCAGATATAGTGTATGTGTGGAAAAAAAAGACACTGAAAGTATTTGAGGAAATTGGACATTCCTCAACTTGTAACATACACCGACAACTACAGTGGAACCTCGGGTTACGAATTTAACATGTAAAACCAATTAATCCGTTCCAAGACCCACCAAAACTGCCAAATGAAGTATGTATTACAAACCCGTACGTGCACATTCATTCATTATTATTTGAAAAGGAAGTTATGTTAATGATCTGAAACGGAATGCATGAAACATCTGATGAGAGGATTCTAGACTGATGTCAAGGTGAACTTTTCTATGGACACATGTGGCCATGATGAACCACCATGGAACCTAACGTGGACAATTTTCACTGAGGAAGGATTCTTGACTTTCGATCAGAACTGATCACACACAATGCATCCATTGATCATATGCACATTTTACACACACACCCCAACTCTCTCTGACCTGCTTTGTTAATGTGTAGAAACTGTCTGCTCAATGGGCAATAAGAGGGTTTTTTTCTACATGTCCATAATTTTGCTCACCTTTGAGCCCAATTCTGGAAACTATGCTTTTTTTCTCTCTCTTCCTGGTGTGAAGCGTGAAGTTCACGTGGAAGTTTGCAGTCAGCACCGCGTGCGATCTCACTTCTGGGAACTACTGTATCTTGTTTGCAAACTGATTTTTTTTGTCTTCCCGAGACGGGATAAAATTTTGGCCAATATCTTCCTCGTAACCCGAAAAATTCATGTGTAGATGAATTTGTAACCCGAGGTTCCACTGTACATAGAAATCATACATCATATTTGGTGTAGCAAATTGAATTTACATGTTTATGCTTCTGTATGTTATACAATTAAATCACAAATCGCACAGTGTCCAGATGTGATATTTTAAATGTTCCTTCATGTCAAAGTGCACTTTATTGGGTTTTGGGGTTTATATAAATTCTGTGATGTAAAAGTCATGCCCCCTGATGCGCATAAGGTCCATTTCCAGATGCCTGAAGGAGCCACGTTCACCTTTGCAAATAATTATAGGCAAGTGTAAGCACTTGCCTATAATTGGGAATGTGGGAATGTCCAGCCATCACACCGCTCAGGAAGGAGACAGGCTCCGTATCCCGGAAATGAATGTTTTATGGTGCAAAATGTGCGCATCAACCCCAGAACAAAAACAAAATACCATGTGAAGATGCTGCTGAAGCTGGTAAAAGAGCGTCATTATCCACAGTGGAATGAGTCTTGTACCGACATGGATCGGGGGCCACTCAGCAAGGAAGAAGCCACTACTCCCGAAGCAACATAAAAGCCAGACTACGCTTTGCAAACGCACAAATGGACAATGACCCTCAGCATACCACCAAAGTAGTTACAAAGTGGATGGAGGACAACAAAGTCAGTGTTTCGGAGTGGCCATCACAAAGCCCTGATCGCAAACCCAGAGAACATTTGTGGTTAAAGTTCCAAAGGTGTGTGTGAGCAAGGCAATGCTGATTCGATTACACTGGCCGTGTCGGGAGGAATGGACCGAAATTTTTTGGTAATCGTAACTGACCTAAACAGGCCTAACCAATCAGAGGATCTTCTGTTGAAAACAGTTTACAGTCAAATCCAGTATTTTATGGCAGAATTTTATAGAGGCCCTCGGAAAGTCAAAAAAGCACCTCTACATAACTGTTATAATACAAGCTTCCGTAGGCGTGGTTTTTGGCAGGGACTTACTGATGTGACACATTCGGAGGAGGTGGCGTGGTTTGTAAACTCACTGTCATCAGCGTAGTGCGGCGCAGCGGGGTGGAACGAGGTAATTTAAACCGCTTTGCAGACGTAGGAACTCAAACCAAACCTCGACGAGGTTTGGTTTAGTTACGGGGGTTTATCTTGGTACAGTAGCTTAGCGAACAGGCTCGGGCCGAGACTAACCAAGGAATGAAGTCATAACATATGTGGTGCTTGTCCAGGAATGGAATCATAACAATAACTCTTTCGTAGATGCATAAAATGCCACAGATACAAATGTAAGTTCTACATATGGGACCTTTTAAAATGCATATACATGCCATTGAGGAAGTATTTTCAGGCATGTTATGTGTTGCAACTTCCCACTTAATTATTTAACAGTGATGCCTTGCATGAAAAATCTGTGTACGCAAACACGTACACACTGTGGGTTTTAAAGACTCCGTCTGGCAGCAGGGTGAACAAAGTGCACGTCAGTTTCCAGCCCACGCGAACGTGCCGGCAGCCCTGCTCCTGTGCACACAATGAATCACACAAGCCATTTCTGTCTCCTCTCAGCCTTGAGCTGGGCTCGGTGGAAGAAAGCTACCCCCGGCGTTCTGCTTGGTACCGACACCCCCGTTTGCCGAGGACTCGATAGGTCACGGTTCAGTGAAGGTGGCAACGGAAACGCGGACATTTGTGAAGCAGGAGGTTGAAAAGGGACGCTATCGCTACCTAAAGATGCAGACGAGCACGGCACAAACGCCACAAACCGCTGCTATTTCAATGTGGAGGATTTCGTAAAAGAAGCTAAAAGCACTAATGTTCACTCCTGTTACGTACGTCAACAGAAAGGACAAAAAAAAAAGATTCTAGAGGCGTAAAAAATATTCAAACCATTTATGTGCCCCGTGAATAATAACATGACAATAATAACACCGGTAACAAATTGGTGTTATCACGGCATTCATTTCAGTTGTTCATTTTGTTTATAATTGTATTCATTTTGATTATTTCTTTAAATTAATTTATTAATTCAAAAGTTCATCCCCCTCATTATTTTGCCCAATTCTGTTAATTTTTCCTGTTTTTTGGTCAATTTTTTTTTTTTTTTATTTGCTTAATATATTCATTATCTTGACTGTTTTGTTCATTTTTATTCATTTGATTTATATATTCTGTGATTTTTTTTTTGTGTTAATTTTCCTGATTACTTTATTCAGGTTTGTCCTAATCTTACACACTTTCAAATTGTATTTAATAATTTTGCTTATTTCTCTTCAGTATTGATCATTTTTTTGTATTATTGGTTAATTTTGTTCATTTTGTTTAGTTGCCTGTTTTTTCTTCTTTTTGTTGATTTAGTGCTGATTTCTTTTACTTTAAACTGTGCCGAACCTGGGGAAAAAACTGGCCAAAATTTTTGATCACAGTTTTTCCCACTGTTTTAAATGACATCATCGCTTACTGTAGCTAATTCTACCTAAAAGCAGCGCAACCTCGCAGCCACATGCGTAAGTGTGTCAAATAAAGTGGTAACTCATACAATCAGCTGGGCCGATATTCAGCATTTTGAAAGAAATTAATTTAAAACTGGGTTATTTAGTCTCTGATGCAGCTGCTTCTTTGTCTACAGTCACTATTCTCTCTCTCAGCATTGTCCCACCCACAGCACCATCTGATTGGTTACACACAGAGCACAGGTAACAGCCAATCAGCAGTGTAAAGCTATGCATACATAGTGTAAACACACACACATGGCTTTAGAGCAGGGAAAGTTTTACCGAGTAGAGAAGGTCCACAAAGCAGATATATATTTGGAAGATAAGTTAAGGCAGCAGAGTCTCCTGAAATTGTAATAAACATCCCAGTCCTATATATCGCAACTTCTAACTACGTTACCGTGACTCCAATAACATCCAGACGTGTCTGTTAACAACTTGAAACAAAATTGCTGATAATATCCATATGAAAATAGTCTGTCATAGTACAAGTATGTGAACCTTTTTCTGTGTCGAGTGAGACCCCGAACAGCAGAAAACGACATATCAAACAGATGAAGTGTGTCCCGAAGCTTCTGTGACAGTGTCTTGTAGAGAGGAGCAGGATATTGCTGTTCAAGACTTAAGACATAATGTAAGTGCATCATAAAGCCTATGTGAACTGCATGGTGTTCGTGGATGAATAGTTTTTCCTGTTGCTATTGTTCTATTTTTTCAGCTAATGTAACATTAATCGTTAGTAATGCACCAGCCGACTTTTGAATGACAGGGTCCCCGCTATCACATGTTGTTAAAATATAACGTATACATAATAAAATCAACTACAGTTTTCTCAAATGCTGTAATAAATGTGTCAAACTTTAGGGAGCTATTTGTTTAAGTTTTCATTTAACTTTATAAGACATGCTTCCGAGTCTGGAAACTCCTGCACTTTTTGTTAGAATTTTAACACAAAAATGTCCATTGAGTAAGAGTAAAAAAAAAACCTTAACATGTTGCAAATCTGAAAAGCTTTTTAACTTTGTCACCAAATGCGTCGGCGCCAACACACCCCCACGCCACCCACCCAGCGAGGCAGGGAGGGCTCCCGCCTCCAGTGTCAAGCACCCGGCCGCCCGGCTCCCGCTTCAGGGACAGTGCCAGGCGGGGAGTCCGACTGGGGCAGGAAACATGCCAAACGGCAACGCAGGTGTCCCAAGGCGAGCCCGGGGAGGACAGAAACCTCCTGCGGGGCAGAAGGGCAAAAGCTCGCTTGATCTTTATTTTCAGTATGAATACAGACCATGACAGCGGAGCCCCCGCGGGAGGTTTCTGTCCTCCCTGAGCTCGCCCCATGACACCCGCGCCACCTCCCGACACCGTCCCCGGAGCGGGCTGGTGGCGGCCGGGCGGCCAGGTGCCGAAGCCAGAAGCATGAGCCCGCCAGCGGCACCCCCTTCCCCCCTACCGGGCAAGCGATGCGCAAATGTGTCGGCGCCGACACATTCAGTGACAAAGGGTTAATAAACATATGCTTAAAGGCATTTAAATGAAGTTAAGTGTTAGAGTTTGTATTATCCAAAATTTTGACGACAATATTTTCACTTTTACAGCAAATGAATATCGGCTCCAAATATCGGTTATCTGCCTCCTTGATACTAATAATCGGTATCGGTCTATCTCCAATAATGATGATACATTTTATTTGTAATACACTTTACATTTGTATAAAAACCTCAAGCAGGATGCAGTTAAAACAGACACACTCCAAGCAGTTAAAAGTAAGCTTTTCTAAAAAGGAAAGTCTTGTGACCCTTTTTAAAAGCGTCCTCCGTCCGCGGGGCCCGGAGGTGCTGTGGCGGGACCTTCCACGGGCCCCTGGGATGGCCCAGACGGTGCGATTGGCCTGACCGGGTTGTGGAGGTGGTGTGAGGAGTGAGGAGTTCAGTGAGGTAAGTGGGGGCTTCACCGTGGAGACAGTGATGGCTGTGAAGGAGGATCTTGTGTTCAATGTGGAGGTGAACAGGGAGCCGGTGTAGTGTGCGGAGGACAGGAGTGATGTGCTCGTGTTTATGCTCCCTCATCAGGATCCTGGCAGCGCTGTTTTGGATGTACTGGAGCCTCTGGAGGCTTCTGCCAGGAATAACGATGAGGAGTGCGGTACAGTCGTCCAACCTGGAGGAGACAACTCTGCAGCGGGAGGGAGAGGAAGGCACCAAGTTTGACAATATTACAGAGGTGGAACAAGGAAGTTTTGCAAATTTGGTTAACGTGTTTGTCAAATCTGAGCTGGGGATCAAATACGACCCCCAGGTTGGTGCCGGAGGGGCACAGGGGGGATCTTATGGCCGGAGGAGATGGGGGAGGAATGGGGACGTTTTGACTCATTCACGTCTATCTCCTCCAGGCAGGAGGTCAGGTATGCTACGCTGGCGGAGGGGGTGCGGTTACAGGAAGGGGTGACCTTAAGGTATAATTGTGTGTCATCAGCGCAACTGTAGAATGTTATGTCGTATTTGTTAATGATATAGGGAGCAAGGGCGAGCATGTAAATGGTGGAAAGGGTTGGACTGAGCACTGAGCCCTGGGGGACTCCATGTGATGACACTAAATGCCTTACATAGGATCACAGTGATTCAATTCATTACAAAATTCAGTATGAATTAAGACCAGTAAAACAGTTCAAAGGTTTGCAATCAATATTAATTCATATTAATTCACCTAAGCCTTAAAAACAATATAAATAGTTAAAATGTTCATGCTACAATAATACCGTTGTCATTTCATACAAGGCAATCCAATCCACTGGTCTGCCTGAAATGATCTGAGAGCGATTGGTTGTGTCTTTACCCACCTCTAGGGGCAGCCTGATGTTTTTCATCATTGCATTAAACTGCACCCTGAGGAAAACAACTGTAAATCACTCTCCGAGATTCTTTCTCCCGTTTTCAGGTAATTGTGACTAACTATTGTGGAATGTACGGTGTTAAGCATAAAACTGTTTGTTTGTCATGGCTTTTGCAAGGGTAAGAAAAGTTTATTGCTGTAAACCGAGTAATTGAACCTAACTGTGCACTGTGCCTCGACTGAAATTTCATTCCGCCATCTTGTGTCGTACATGTATATGGAGCCGACGCATGAGGCTAAAATAAGCTACTGATGACTCATTTGTTTTTTATTTTATTTGCATGTTCATACAATCTACATAAGTTTGTCGGATGTTACGTGACATTTGTCAAGCGCAAATGTTGTTTGCATTGCATTAAACTGCACCCCCATGTTTTCACGGGGGTAACATCTGCAGGCGACAGTGTGGGGGTGGGATTTGGCATGCCCCAGGGCCACGTACTCGGTCCTTCCCATGAGGTAGGAGTGGAACCAGTGGCGAGCAGTGTCAGAGTCCTAGTATTGTTAAACCTTTTTCCTCTGCACTTATTCTTAAAATCTTTTCATAATCCACCAACTTATACACCTCCCTAAAACGTAAAGTTTTTCAGTTGGACTGGATACATTGCAGAAATGAAGGTCAAGGCAGTTGTGACCTTGCTGCTGAGGGAATTTCTTCCAATCTGGCACAAAACATTCCGTTGCACTGAAGGATGAAGTGGTTACATTTTAGTAGCAAAAGGTCATTTGTGTCATTTTAGCCGCATGGCTCTTGTTTTCTGTGTGAAAATGGTACGATGTAGCTAACAGTGTAACAATATGTACGATAGTGTGTCAATTGTTTTGTCTGTCTTTAGCTCGGTAGCTAGCTAGCAAGGATTACTTGTCAATGTCAGAGGTGATTGTACACGTGACTGGTATTTTGACCGTCTGTCCTGACTTATCTCTGAGATGTCAATTAAATTCGATTGTATTTGTGTAGCACCACTTATAATTCAAGGTTATCTCCAGGCACTTCATTTCAATTCCTCAAGACTAGAGCGCAAACCCGACAGAACGGAATTCAGTTATTTGGGTGTTGACCTGAAAAAGTTTGGGAACATTTAAATGCAGATCAGATTACGATCTGTCATTTGAACAGTTTCTTGAGAACAAAACTGACCATCTGAACATACGTTTGTAGAACTGAGTGCAGTCCGTCAACTGTGACACTTTGTGAACAGCTGTTACTGGGGACAGAACACAGCTCATGTCCATTCATTCCGTGACCGAGGCTATAAAATTAAACATTCTTGAAAATCGCCAAAATAATCTTAAACCAGGCCAAATTTTCCCGAAATCATTTTTAAGCACATGATCAAAATTCAAAGCAGCAAACAACAAAAACTACCTGGCAATCTTGATCAAATCCATTTTCCAATATGGCACCAGTTCCTCCAGCCAATATCAATATAAAAGTGGTGAGTGGAGTTGCAGTTAGCGTATGGCAGCTTTCTACCTGCAATTTCACTGCTTCCTTTTCATCCACTTGCACACACTAACTGTCACTGGGTGCGACTGGGGGGTTCAGTGTTTTCCTCGATCACACTTTGGCATGTGGACATGAGGAGCCAGCATTGAAGTTTATGGAGAACCACCTCCATCTACTGAGCCACAGCCATGGACCGAAGTGGACAGCAAAACCAATATCCATGTGTTGTTTCAGTGCCTCTTAAAGTGATGCTAAAGAGTAAAATATGGTTCTGAACTGTGAACAGAACTCAAATGACATAAAACACGTCAGTCCTGGTGATAAAAAAAATTGACAAATGTGTAAAAATCAGCATTTTCTGGGTGAAAAACAGCCCAACTTGCCAATTCCTATTTAAAAATATTTTTAATCCTAACACCACCTTGATGGTGACATATTGATGTACTTGTCAGACATGTCTACGTAGTGACATTTGTACAAAAAAAAACCCTTGCAATTAGAGTTGAACAGCCGCTTGCTGCTTTGTCGGACTCGAACCTTGTCCATTTTCTGCAGCCCACACTAAACTCACCCTGTCGCTCTGTTCGTCATCAGAAGCAAAATTGAAATAGTGAGCGACCGTCCGACTTAGCAAAAACTTAAAGATGGAACCAGGACCTTTTCAGAGCACAACAAAGAACGGAAAACTCCGTGAACGTTCAACAGCCAACCCCGACTCATCAGCCTTACTCTCTCTTATTAGTTCCAATTTCATTTTTTACCCTTTCCCTTTACCCAGGGCTGCTTCCACTTTCAGCCTTTCATGCTGCAACTCAAACTGCAACCTTTCCTCCTCTATTTTAGCTCTATCCCTCTCCAATTGCAAACACCGCTCAAAAGTTAAAGCCCCCCCACCAAACTCTGAGTGCTACCACTTTTTAGTCTTGCTCCTAACTAGAGTATGAAGTCTACTAATATACTTGACTAGGTTTCTCTCACTTAGTCGGCTGACTTGGCTTGTTATGCTAGTAGCCGCATATATCGTCCCAGTCAGTTCTGGACAGAGGAGGATGATGCTGCACAGAACCGGGTCTTCATTTACCCTCACACAGCCTGGCAGTCGTACAGAACATTCCTCAGGGAACATTAATACAGCACTAACACTGTTGTCCGTCCCAGGCTGTACAGTGGCTGTGGCTACGAAACGTAGCATTACACACAGCTATCATACACAGCTCTCTTGCTGGACTTCTACAACATGCATCTCCGCGCACATTACGCAGTAGATTTGCGTTGTCGTGCCCTCTTAAAGGAACAGGTACATCCTGTAACATGAGCTGCCTCCAAAAGCTTCGCAGATACAGCCCACCCTTCAACAGTACACCTCCACTTTGCCTTTTTTTTTTGGTATCTTGTCAGTCTCCGACCAGCCTTTGTAAACTAAGTTAATGTACTGTGAGAAGGTCTCTTTAAAAACTCAGAGACAAGAGTGTTACTATGCTCCGTTTCCATGTTTAACCCTGTTGAAGCCACACAACCAAGGACAACTTAAGCATCCACCATGCCTAACCCAGATTGGCTAACTGCCCCCTAGTCTTCATGTGCATACTGGCGGTGGGTATTTGTGCACCTGTAAACCATCTGTATTGGGGAAAGCAGACTGCCCTCAGCCAATACTCCAGGGTGCTGCCGAGACCACTGCTCTCAACCGCATGGACAACATCAACCTCCTCCTCCAATTGTCTCTCTACTCAGCTGTTCTCATGTTGGTGATTTCTTCAGTCCAAAATGATGACAATGTGCCACAGCCAAGTGTGTTTAGGACATCCTCTGGCCTGCTTCCCTTCTATTTGCCCATGCGTGATGGAAAATGTACTAGAGTTCCTGGTGTCCTGGTGACATGACACGTAGTTTCCTCCTTCAGACAGTTTTGACAAGAGATTCCATTTTTGTTTTGTTTTTTTATCTTTTGTGCCACTGCTTCAATGGCGATTCCAAGAATGTTCCAAAAGCAGCACATTTCAGATCCCCGGAGTCTGTTTCAGATTTCTTGCTTCAAGTCCATGTTTCACAGTCTCGTCAACTTCACTTTTGTAGGTGTGGAGATACTTTTGCAGAGTTTACCCATCTTTGCAGTCTGTACAGTCGTATAGCACCTCTTCGGCTGACTTCTGTTTCTGATGTTACATCCTCTGTCACTTTACTACCCACGAGTACTGGCAGGATTTGACCTCTTCCAAAATGCTGCCGTCAACTTGTATCTCCCTCACATTTTCGGTAATGAAGTAGTTCTTTGTTGTAGTCATGGCTTTCCTTTTTTTTTCCTGCACTGATTTCCATAGTTAGATAGTACCATTAAAGTATTTAACCCATCAGCCATCTAACACATCCATCATTCTGGGTTCTAAAAAGTAAACAAGAAAAGCAGTACTGCTCTTTTTCCACCCTGAAGTCATGTTTCCTCAGTACCAGCCACAGTTCCTTTCTCCACACTGTATCGTGAGCCTTCCTGAAGAGGATGAAATTGTGGTGTGTCTCTAGCTGATGGTTACTGTGTTTCCCTCCATGGATTCTCACATTCAGTGTGTCTGGCACTTGTGAATCCGGCCTGTTCCTCTGTAACAACACTCCCTGCTCCTGCCTTTAGTCTGTTGTTGACACAGTAACTGTTAGCAGAGCTTTCCCTGGGTGACTGTGAGGTGGATTGTCCCGTAGTTGTTCCATATCTGCAGGTTGCCTTTTTTGGGTGGGAGTGGTATCATCAGCAATCTCGTCCACTGTAGCAACCGTTCTCCACTTCACCGCATAGAGTTGCGGATCTTGTGGCGCGCACCAATGACATCAGTGCCGCCATTCTTTAAGAGTTCAACAGGTATGTTATCAAAACCGGCTGCCTTTCCATTCTCCAGTTTTCTGATACGGATTTCGATCTCACTTCACCATTGCATTTACCACTTTAGTGAATATGTCCGTCATGTCCTGCACATCTGTCATGTCAAGGAGGGGAGAAAATCTACCCCAGATTTTGTCCTGAAATACTTTGTGTAGTTCTTTATCCTTCAGTTGTTCCATGTCATATTTCTCACTTCACTTTCTTGGGTGTAAAACTTGACATCACAAGGTTATGTGCTGACATCTGCTTCTGGGAACGACCCAGTCTTGTGGCCACTGATGCTGCTGACATATTTCGTCTCAACAAAGAAGAAGTGGTTGTTTTTTGTGATGCCATCAGGCTCTGTCCATTTAATGTTCCTGGACTTTTTAGGTTGGTAGCATGTATTTGCCGTGACCATGCTGTCTTAGTCCTCTGTCATTGGTAGGTACTACACCAAACTTCCTACTGTTTTTGGCCATTGTGGTTATTCTATACATCACTTCCAAAAATCGCAGTCCAGTCTCCTTGTATTATGGTGATGTCTTTCTTAGGTATCTTGCTTATGGCCTCCTCTGGCTGATGGTAATATTCTTCTCATCTCCTGTCTCCTCCTTATCTGGCCCGACTGTGGATGGTGCATATAACTGAATGACTGAGCGACTCCTTGGATTTGCAGCCACTTTCATCCATTTTATTCCGCACGTAACCCAATACTACCTGCTCCCCCTACCAGGCTGCCTGGTGGGGAGGCAGGTAAAATCTGCCAGATGAGTTCCTATTGCACCAGTGGTATCCATACCTGAAGAAGAGATAGGCACCAGCAAGGGTACCATGCCTCTAGAAACATGATGATGTCTCACTCTACGGGCCTAACTTAAGAACATCCAACAAATCTGCATTCAGACCCAGATTATACAAGATGGTAGAAATATGTGTCCACATGATCTCCAAACAGTTGGGGGAGGTGAGTAGATGTCAGTCAAATGCAGCCTGTACGCACCCACACAGTCTTCAATACAAATCCCATCGAGAAAACTAAATGAAAACATGGTTGTTTCAGGTCCTTAAAAATTTAAATAACGCTGAAACTCCTTGCTTACTCCCTGTTAAGACAGATTCAGATTCTTTCTTCTCTTGCAGGCAAGCAGAGCTTATGCCAAGGTCTACACTGCCTGTAAGAAAACCCTCTGCAAATGTCTGCTCTCTGAGTTATTTACAGTCTCCAACTCTGAAAACCTCACTGTCATCCCCCATTGATGAAATGCTCCGTTCGCCGATGCACTCTTTGCTTTGCCAACCCCCATCTGCCGTTATGTAACCAGCTTTCCGTGTGCTACAGCGCTCTTTGTGTGTGTGTGTGTGTGTGTGTGTGTGTGTGTGTGTGTGTGTGTGTGTGTGTGTGTGAGCAGACAGAGGCTCTAAACTAAACAGAAGCCTCCTCGGAAAACAGAGCTAATTCATTTTTAAGCGCAGATGCTTTAAATGAAAGACTCCTGCTAACAACGCGCACACGTCTTCCTTTGGTACGTGTCTGTCGGCATTTTGTGCTCTTATATCATCGCACGTAAGACAGAAAGAAATATGCTTCTGTCAACTAAGAAAACCTTTACCCTTCATGCCGGTCTGTTGTTTACTCTAACCAACATGTCAGCATATCCATAAGTACTTGCACGGAGCAAGGGGTCATCAACTGCATTTGTCCGATCACCAGCTAAATTTAAATGAAATGTTATTTTTAGTTGCCTCGATTGGTTTGCATAGATTCACCTAAGCAAGAGGAATCTATAATGATACCTCTGCTTAAAAAGGAAATGCTGTCAGACGGTGGAGACGGTTCACTGCAACTAGTGAAATAGAAGCACATCTAAAATCCAGCCCTATATATCAACTTTAAGTGGTTTTGATTCTTTTATGCAGTGCTCCGATTGGTGGGAAAACTTGCATACGGTTGTGTTGGGCACTTGCTTAAAACTGATACACATGGGAAGTTATTATTTGTAATATTACAGTATTTCCATGTCCGTTGTTTTTTGCTTTACCTCAATATAGAAACAAGAAGCTACAGATGACTTAGACACGATTTTCCTCCTCATATTTTCTGGATTTGGTGATATTCTGTGGACCAGATGGGAGGGCTGGCAGTCCGTCTGTGGCCAGCAGGACACCCGTTGATGGTTTCTGCAATACAAGGTTTACATATGACACCCTTGTAGGCCAAGGTGACTGTGGACACACCCACTGAGCATCCTGGGACACGCTGCCTACCTCACCTGTGCATAATGGCTGCTTCGCTGCACTGCGGCATACTGTTCCTGTATCTCCACGCTGGCAGCAGGATAATTACTCCACAACTACCACCGCCAGACAAATGTTCTACATGGCCATCGACGTGATTTAAGCTAGTCATGAATTTATTGAAAAAATGATGATGAAAGATGAGATATGGGGATTCACACTTTTTTTTTAATCCTGTCTTGGCCATAGCCTTGATAATGAAACTACAGTAAATATTGTCAGTTTTAGAAAACATTGCCAGGTCGTTTTACTGTCTAGCCACTTACCTCATGGGTGAAACAATAAGTGTCTGTATTTCTAGATGTCATGCTGCTGCAGGGAGGCGTGAGTCATGGCCGACACCAACACACAGGCTGTTTGACCCAGAGTCTGTATATATAACTGGACGAAGTGACCGTGACGTCATCCGTCGGTTTCTGAAGGGTCGTTTTAAGGCCAATCGTGTTGTCACTTCCTGGACAGCGTGTGAATAAAGAGAAGATACAAAGGTCTGAATCGGTCCAACTTCACTAGCGAGCTGTTGCTATAGCGACATGTCAGTCAAACCCCAGCACGGCAGTGATTTGTTGGATTATTTGCTGTAATATCTTAATATTGAAGCAAAAAGTTAAAGACGGGTCATCGCGTTACTTATTAGAGGATCCAAATAAAACGTTTGAGACCATGATGATGCATGAAAGAAATTTATTAGCTTAGTATTTTCAGATAGAATCACATGTATCTATGGGAATGAAGCTTCTTGGAGCCGGACAATCGGTTCCCCAGTGGCCAAGCAGTGGTATTACAACTTAAAGTTGCTTCTGCATTGGCCTCATTGAACGAACCCGGCCGTTGCCCCTTGGTTTGACCAATCGAATCTATTAACACAACTGACAAAATAATAGTGAAAAAATGAAAAAGCCATCGTGCAAATGCATGGAAACGCACCTGAATCATCTAGCTGAAGTGAACAAATATTCATTTCAACCTATGGTTGTGGTCAAAATTGTTAACACCCCCCCATGAAAATTTGATACATTTCAAAATATTTCCTATGCTTGTCACTGCAGTTCAGGACATTTGGAAACACTTTGATAACGTCGTATTTCCTTCTCCTGCCTTGTGTTCATTAATTATCCTGGTTTGCACTATAAGCTTGAATAAAAAGGTCAGTTCTTCTGCAGGTTAATAATCATTTTTGTTTTCCTAAAATAATTCCGTTTTTGTTTGCAAATGCAGATAAATTACTGTTTCTAAATTAGGCGACTCATCCAGGCTGTACCCGGCCTTCGCTCAAGTCAGCTGGGATAGGCTCCAGCACCCCCCCCCCCCGACCCTCACGAGGGTTGAGGGGTAGAAAATGGATGGAAGTATGGATCGAAGTTTTCAAATGCAGAAAAAATCTTTAAAAAAAAAAAAAACCAAAACTTTCATGGTGGCCTAATAATTCTGACCTCAACTCTACGTGTATTATGCTTTATTTACTGATAAGCTAAAGTTAACAGCAAAGTACATATGACCTGTTTCAGTTTCTCCAAGAATTACACTGATGTTATAGCCCACTGAAGCAGCATTATGTTTGATGAATCCTCTAGAAACTTTAATTTTGATACAACAATTATCTTCCATGTAATGTAATCAAACATCTGTGACTATACTAGAGTACACCAAAATTATGTTTAAAGAAAAAAATTATACTGCAGAGACTGCTCACACAGTAAAATCGATCCATATGGATTCCCTTTGGACAATTAGCAACATATAGAAACACTGATATTAATGTTAAACATTAAACGATTAGCAGCCTGTTAGATAGGAGTCTGCTGGCACCACTCAAACTTATTAAATCATGATACTATGAAATCTCAACCATTTCTGCCTGAGATTGGGGGGGGGTGTTTTTCTGTGTGCAGTGACGAAGCAAAGCAGCAAAATGTCAAACCATTCCTTTAATGCCAAAGACCTGGCACTATTACATAATCCAGCCAATGGGACTGTGCTTCTGATGATATATAGTATATTTCGCTGCTCATCAAAATTAAACAGTGCGCATGAAAATTTTACATGACAAGACCTAAATGCATTTTTTGAAGAGATTAAAGTACATTTGATTAGGCAGTAAACAGCGACTCAGACTCTCAGTTCAGCAGAAAGCTTACCTTTAAAAAAAAAAAAAATGCAAGAAAGCATGAAGTGCTTTCTTTCCTCCGGTGTGTTGTCTGGGGTGTGCCCACGTGAGTGCAGCCACTCAGACTGCTGGCACTCCTCCGCCGGGTACCATCAGGGGCCCAGCACCAATCCCGGTTGCTGCAGAGAATAACACACTGGCACGGCACACACACGCGGCGAGGAACACTCCTGCAACAGAACACTCACGCAGCGAGCGGCGCAATACGTCGGCATGGGCAGTACTCAGACACGAGCCTGGAGGGCACCTACGCCATCTGTCTCCATAACGTCCCATTGAAAGTACGCTCTCGCAAACAAACATAAAGCTTTGCACACATTCAACCACAGGAGGACACGCACTCACTGGCCATTCATAGTACTGCGATGGTACACTGTGGTCATAACGAGATGGCAGCAATATCCGAGTAGGCTGTGGCAGGTTGGTATTGATGACAAAGATCCCACTACGGGCAGCCTCAAGTGTTAATACAAGGTAGGATGGATCTATGTTTTCATACTATTTATGCTTGTTACAAGGAGAGGGCCTGCTAGCTTAGCCAGGAGTCAGTTCTCTAAGCTCCCGAGACAGCCCCTCTATAACTAATCCTTCACCAGAACCTTACGTGTATGTACAGAACTTGAGCTGGTTCTATAATAGTTCTGGGTGATGTGTGTGAGGTGTGTGGCTGCAGACTCACCCTAACTTGTCTGCTGGCGAATCATACCCACTGAGTCCATCTGGCCGGCGGTCCGCATACTTTGTTCTGATGGAACGGCCAACCTGCTGTTGGGGCACTTGGTTGTCGATTAGAGTTTTTAAGGTGAATATATGCAAAAGTGTTAGCGTGCTCTTAAAAGTTCGATTTTCAGTCCGGAGGTCTATGTGGTTCAGTTCTCTCAGCTCTGTTTCCTCTCTGAGCTGTTCTGTGAAAACTCTCGATTGTCCTGAATCTCCGACACTCACTTCGACGAGTCTCTAGATTCTCCACCTGTTCTGTCCCACGGCTGCGTCACTTTGGCTGCTTTATCAGCTCCTCTTCAAACAGCTGTGTCACAAACCACGCCCACATCCTCCAGAATGTCAATCATATCAGTGAAACGCTAGCTGAAAACCATGCCTACTCGATTGTAACAATGCTTATCATTACCATAACATTCAAGTCTTCGAGTCTCACTAGACAAAACAGCATTTTCCAGCCTTCTATCGACCACTTTTTGGTCAACCTTCCAAAACCCTGGCTGTCATGCATTCACATTCCATCAGAACTACTGCTTAGGCCCAGAGATGAGTTTTTGCCCTGGGCAAGCATCTACTCATTACCTGATGCCCTGGCGTCCAACGTCAATCTGGCTCCATGGAACATTCTTTACAATTTCAGCAACTGGCAAATCGGGAGTCTGGCGGGATTCCGATAGCAGCCAACTCCTACATCACGTTTTATGCAGAGTGTTGAGCAAAGAGGACGTTGGCTCCGTTGTCGTCCATGAGGGCATCGGCCAATGATGATTGACCACTTTTGCTAAATCCATGTGAATTGTAGACTGTTGTTCTTGTTCTTATCTGTCAAGAGTGTCATCATGTGTGGTGTTCTGCTGCTGTTGACCATCTGCTTCAAGGTTTGACATGTTGTACATCCATAGATGCTCTTCTGCATGACTCATTTGTAACAAATGTTAATTTTAGTGACTGGCTTTCCATCAGTGAATCAGTCTGACATTCTCCTCTGACCTGCAGCATCGACGGGGTATTTTTATCCAGAGAACTGCTGTTCAGTGGATATTTGTACTTCTACGGACTATTCTTTGCAAACCCCAGACATGGTTGTGTGTGAGAATTCCAGTAGAGCCGTTTGTGAAATACTCAGACCAGCCCATCTGGCACCAACAACCATGCCATGTTCCATGCTTTTCGCTTCTCTTCTGTTTCGTGCCGTAATATGGATTTTTTTTTACAGTAATTTTAGCAGCACTAACAGGGATATTTACTCTGTACACATCCTTCCTCTGCACAAGACAAATGATGGTCTGAAGCACATCGAGAAGTTAAGAAATAGCACAAATGTCAACAGTAAATGAATTGGAAAATCATTTCAAGTGACTACCTGATGAATCTGATTAGAGAATGTACAGCTGGCATCAAAACTACATGTACTGCCGCTACTTTGGACAATTTAAATTTAAAAACCTGTTGGATTTTTTTTTTTTTTGGACACACATTTGGTTACTACATCACTCTGTGCTCTTCCCCAAAAGTCTTCAGTATTAATGTACAATGTATAAAGTGACTGAAATCAGGTAAAACTCACAGTCTGTATGTATTACGGGACAAAGTGACCGTGACATCACCCATTAGTTCATGAAGGGTCGTTTTGAGGTCAATCGGGTCGTCACTTCCTGGACGACATATTGGAGCCAAAAACAGG
>JAQQAE010005518.1:0-17545 GCA_029823295.1 Pseudamia nigra | reverse complement strand
CATCTGGTGGATGCATGACGAAATTGCAGGCAGTATTGTCACTTGTTGTAGCACACCGCCATCTGGTGGATGCATGATGCAAGTGCGCCTTATAATCCGGTGCGCCTTATGTATGGGAAAAAATTAAAAATGTGACATTTTTTGGACAGTGCGCCTTATAGTGCGGAAAATACGGTAAGCAGAAACAGTACTCAAACAACTATTGTTACTGTATAATTTTTTTGGAGATTTTGGTGATTTTTGTCACTTATTTTGTTCATTTTTGACTCTTTTTTTTTAAATGACCAAATTCTGAGTTTGTTTACTTTTTTTTTTGTTCATTTTGTTCATTTTTTAAAATTATTTTGCTCATTTTTGCTCATATTGTTGCTTATTTTGTTACCTTTTTGTTCCATGTCTAATTATATTGTTCATTTTGTTGATTTACTTGATATTTTCTTCTTTTTCTTTATTTTGTTGCATATTTTGTTAATTTATACTTCATTTTAATTTACTTGACACTTTTCTTGATTATTTTGTATACTTCTGTTGCTTAGTTCATTCATTTTGACAATTGGCTTGATTATTTTGTTCAGGTTTTTTTAATTTAATTGATTGTTTTGTTCTTATTTAAAAATGTCAGACTTTTTTTTTTACAATTACTCTTTGAGGTGGAACAAGATCTAACTGAGTATTAGTACATTTTTTCATCATAAATATAACTGCAAAACATCTACCCCCAGAAGATTTTATGGAAAAAAACTGAGGAGTAAATGTACTTGAGTACTACCCACCTCTGATCTCGGACAGTACCGCTCTTGTTAACGTTCTCACGCGTTAACACTTAAATTTGTATTTATTAAATACTTATATAAGGTTGTTGACAAAATAAAGTGATTAGATTTTTCCTTGTGTTCCGATGGCCTCTTTGTAACGCGACTCTGATTTCATTGAATAATGTTCTGCTCAACCAGTTTTGATCAGAAAATGACTCAGAGCCATTTCAGAAATTAGCTCACAGTTACCTGAAGAGACTTATGCAACCAATGTACACTTTATGTTTTTCATACGGAAACGTTGTGCAGTATAGATAATGAATCAGTTCACTGCATACACTTTGTTTTTCCATTTCATGGGCACTTTATTACCTACATAGAAGGTATCCACATACATGAGTATGTGGATAAGTGATAACAGCCCCCAACTGTCCTCTGTATAGTCGTATTTCCATTTTGCAGTATTTTGTGGTCTGTTTTTACAGTTTTCTTTGTTTCAATGTATCTTTGTCTTAAATGTTTCATCAACCTGCCAAGGGTTTGCTGATGGAAATTGGCCTGTGGCTACAATCTGACATATTTTCATGTAAATGTTCATTAATATGTAGTGATTCTTCTTTCTCATTAAATAGATTTTTAAAAAATGCTCTGATTGGCTGAGCATCAGGTCATTCCCAAGGTGGCCTGGTATTATATTCTGACAAAACTACCTTATAGACAATGCATGATGTTTTCCTGGACAGATTTGTTGGGGAAAAAAAACAAATACTTAAGGGGTAGAAAATGGATGGATGGATGTTCATGGGGGCAGGACTAGTTTTAGCTTGAATATGATTGGTTGTAACTTGGTACACATTCAAATCTGAAATTTAAATTTTGGAATTTAATTCTACTGGGCCGTGTAGGACCGGACTCATGCGTTTCATCTGGACTACGACTGGATATGGCTTGTGATGTCACAAAAATCCAAAACAGCTTGTTTTTAATTTTCATCTTTTTCACTGTACTGTACAGTGTTTATATAAACCTCAACACCCAATACAGATGTATTTTTTCACATTTTACTTTATACTTGCACTGCATTGAAATTATACAAATAAGTGTCTAGACCTGGGTGATCAATCCATAAATATAGTTATTATTACATGTATATATTTCACATTGTGATATAAAATGAGAATGATTTTTTTGTGACTGTGGCTTTCATAATACTGTATCAAAATAAATCATATAAATAAATCTGTGAACATGGTGAAATGAGGGAGAAAATATTTTTACTTTTAAGTATTTTTGTGTGTGTCATGCCATTTTTCATACTGCTTTAAGTTTGTATTTATTTCCTGTCTTGTTTATTCACTTTCTGGGCAATATTTTTCTTATTCTTCTTCAACAATATCTCAGTTTTTCCCTTCCAGGCAAAAGGAGATTTATTGTACTTACTGTAGTTGTTTTTTTTTTTTTTCATTTTTTGCATGTTTTAAGTTGGTTTTGTCCTTTGATTTGGTGTTGTGCATCTTTTATGTCATTTTTCTTTTGTTCCATACTTGACTAATATAACTTTGTCTCCAGAAATGTTGGGTCACTGTGTAAACATAAATATAAGCAAAGCACTGACACTCCATATGTCACTGAAAATAGCAAAAAAGATAATACATAAAATCCTTAAATTGTCATTAGTTTTTTAATATTTATAATTTGATGATGAGTCAGGGTCACGTTGCCCAGTCAGTTGCATCATCTATCCTTTAAATGGAGGTGCAATGTTTTGCAATCATCATATTGTGTTTCAATTTAAATTTTACACAGCAACCAACTTTTCTCTAAATTAGTTCTAAATTAAAACAGCAAATAATAAAGACATTGGTGCAGAATCTGATGGGTTAATACACTTAATCATGCAGATATGCACTGGCAGTACCAATACCAAATCCATAATTTCAAAATTGTATCAAGGAATCGCAACTTCTACTCTTTCTATTAAAGAGAGATGGGAGGAAGCCATGTCAGAAATAACTCCTGAACAGTGGCGCATATGTGGAAGGCTGCTTTTTCAACCTCATGCTCTGCTGACTGGCATACATTTTGTTGAAAGAACCTGGCTCGTTTTTTTATTAAACAAAAATTGAAATCATATCAAACATTATCTAAACACTCTTGTTGGAGGGGCTGTGGAGGTGCTGATGCAGATCACTGTCATATTTTCTGGGAATGTCCAAAGATTAAAATATTTTGCCATGACATTTGGAAAATCATACAGCAAATTCTAGGACTGTAGATCCCATTCACCTGTGTAAAACTGCACCTTGGTAATCTACCAGATAAAATAATTGGAAATGATGAATATCTATTAAAAATATTTACTGCAGCGGCAAAAAAAAGCAATCAACCGTAAATGGTTACAGGTTGATTCACCTGCAGTGCAGAACTAGACTGAAATTGTTAAAGATTTTCATGGGATGGAAAGACAAACATTTTGCTTAAATTTGAGAAATCATATGTATATTTTGAGATGGACAAAATGGATAAGATATTCAGCTGAATAGGGTGGCTGCTGCTCGGCATCTGCATCTTTACAGCACACGGTCTGTTTGCTTCTATTAACTATTCTCCTTTGGTTATTTTTTATTTATTTTCTGCGCCATGTAAAAAGTCCCTGCACAGACTTACTATGTTCATTACATAATACTTGATCACGCTCATTATTGATGTTTATATGCTCACTGTTGTATTTGAAATGGTTTTGCTCTTAAAAATACAAAATAACAACTTAAGGAATAAAAAAACACAAATACACCTCTGCTTTCTTTATCTTTCACTTGGGACCAAAACACAACTTTCCAACTTGAATAAAATAAGGATTCCGTATTTATCATCCTAATTTTAATCCTGTTCATCCTACAAATTCACATTTAAATGCCCATATTGACAGTTTGAATTTAGGTCATTGTAGGATAACCGCAGACAGCCTGTTTCTCATCAAGGTGATGATATATTTGGGATGACAGACAACAGTGACAATACTTTCTAGACATTCATCGTCTCTGCTGCAGCGTGACCTTGTCTGGGAGTGAATCATGCGGATCAAACATCATCTGCCTCAGTGACCTCAGCTCCTCTTACTCACCTCCCACTTCATCTTTAGTTTTTGATTTCCTTGTGAGTGTGTGTTGGCAGACAAGGTCGACTCACACCTCCTTCACACTCCATATAAGGACGTCACTCGGGGAACTTTCCTCCAGAGGAGGCGTTGCAGCTGTCAGTCACACAGGCCTATAAAAACCTTGGCTGTGTAATCAGCGATGATAATCCCGGAGGCTGGAGGTGGTCTCCATGGTAACCGAGGCAAGCTGCAGTAAATGGTGACTATGATGTGGTGACGCTGCAGAGAATCCGAAATCACATGAGAAAGAGACAAACAGCGGTGATGACAGTGTGAATAATGTGATACTGTTACGATCCGTGGCTCATTAAATATATTACCTGATGCAGTCACACACAGAACAGATGTGCAGTTGGCTCAGTTTCAAATACAGGAAAGTGAGCAGACATGTTGCGTGCACTGCTTAAGGTCAACTCAGGTCACAACAAGTTACATTTAAGAAAGACACCTTTGTAACAACTTTTGGATTAAATTTCAGGTGCTACTTCACATCTTGTCTTCTCGACTGATGTGAATTCATTCATAACCTTGTTTCCAATAAAGTTAGGTCAATGTGTAAAATGTAAATAGACTGTGAAAACCCTGAAAAATGACTCATTTTAATTGTTGCATTATTTGCCAACAGTGGGAGGTGGATCCCCCGACACCTTTACCTGAAAGAGATTACACTAGTTACCTCTGAGACATTATATCAAGTGAGTTTTTAAGCATCCCACAGCTTTTTTCTAATCTGGTGTTGTTGGCATCAAATTCAAAATTCATATAATTCACAAATAAACTATGAAATATCTGTTTCAACATTTGATTTGTCTTTGTTATTTTCTGTGCTTTCCAAATCTGTTTCTGTTTACATTTTATAGTAAACCAAATTTTTGGCAAACATCTTACAACTCACTATTAACTGATTTCAAGGTTACACGAAGTCCCAAGTTCTTCTAAAAGAATGTGTTTTTTCCCCACAAATGTCAGTCTACAACATCAATACATCATTTCTTCTGATTTTAACACATCTTTACACAACATTTTACTCACTTTGATACATGTCATTAGCCAACTTCATGCTTGAACTGCATTAACCTTTTCTTGTCATTACAAACCATCCACAAATATTTTCTCTACTAATTTTAATGCACACATTTAAGCCACCATCTTGCATTATGCCATTAACTGACATCAAGCTCATATTAGGTCAAAAGGTCCAACGGAATTCGTCATCTCTCATTTATCCATTTTATATCAATCAATACACATTTTAAAATCTCACGTAAATCTGCTTTTCGGCAACTCAGAGTCAGGACAAAAATGCGTTTTATCAAGGTGGTAACAGAGATAAATAAATAAAATGCAACGACATGTGAATTAATTTTCCAGTGCCAGAATGTAACTCAATATAAATGTATGTAACTCAATATGAATATATTGAGTTACATTCTGTTGTTTGATATAGCATTTTTGTCTTCTGTTCCCGCTTGTGTCAAGAAAAAGCACTGTTTTGTGTTTTTAAATGAGCACAAATTGAGGTAATTTTAGGAACCAATCCATGATATAACAACAGATAACAATGGCCGCTACTGTTATTGAATGTCGAGTTATCTACCAATACTAATGATGACTTTTGTTAATGTTGGTGAAACTACTGAAAACAACAAAATCTCCACTGAAAAAAAAGAGTAACAGACAACATCAAAAACAGGGTTTGAGACTACGTAGGTTTATTCTCAAGGCCTGGGACATTAGACATTAACACATTTTATAATGTAAAGAACAATATTACAGAAATAAATACATTATACACCAGTAGAGAACTGACTGACTCACTTACAGGCACTAATTCCACTTAAGTATCCACTATCTGTTTATACAGTATCATACAACAGAAGCTCAGGAGCATGTTATCGTTTTAACCTCTAAAGCACAGCTCGAGGACGTCAGTTTATAGCTGAAGCTCCACTCAGTCCTCCTGTAACGTACCAGGGATTTCCTGCCCATTCAAGGCAAATTCAAGTGTTTAAAAGTCATTAAAGTGAGGAAATGTACCATGGAGAGGGTGGTTTGCATCTGTTTAGTGCATAAGGAGCATCAGTAGTGTTATTCCCTCGTTCATTGGAAGTCTTATTTTTTTGAAAGGCATTACTAAAGTATACATATAATAAAACACTGGTTGGATCTAGTATTTGTGCTATGATATGACTGAAAACCAGCATTAATCTCTAAAACTACAGCTGCATTGCGTGTGGAATGTCTGCATTCGACATGTCTCTGTTGCAAAATGGTGCCACTAAGTTAAATGTGTTTCTGCAAGACAGGTGGTTGAGAGCAACATGAAAACAAGGCAACATCAATTTGGCATTGTACCGAACTACTGCATGGCTGCTGGTTATGCTCTAAATGTGTGGCGCTGCCTTAATTTGACTGATTAGAGATTATTGTCATGCTGATGAGGTTTTAAAAGTTATGGATAAAATAATTTAGGCTAATAATACTGACTTAGGAACACTAGTGAGTCATGCATGGTTACGGTGTTGTGTGTTGGCTAAAAAGGAAGGAAGATGATTCAAACTGAGCCCCTACATGTGGCTGCAGAGATCAGTAAACTGTCACCACTGAGCTTATGTGAACATGTTTAGTCTGCATATGATGCAGATGTGCATGTCTGTGTAAAATTATAACTGCAGAGTTATGTCAGGGAATGGCTTTGCAACATTTTAAGTTTGCGCCCCCGTGAGGCCATAACTAAAACTCCAGACTCTGGATTCACTGCTGGACTAAGACGTAGCCACTAACGCAATAATCACCACTAAAACAAATAAAAATACACGTCACAAAATTATAACGCACATTCGCTCAATATACAGATATGTGCAGACACACACACATACAGTACATACATATAATTAGTACCTCACACATTAAGAGAGTAAAACAGCTCAATTTAAATGCATCTGAAATGTGTTTTACAGTATTTACAACACAGAGTTACTTATGCAGCATTAAACAGTGGAGAATGCTTTATGCTGTGTGTGTTCCTCAGACCTCGACAGCAGGGTCTGAACCCAGCCCCTGGGCCTGCAGAGCCTCCTCTCTCTTCATCTTGGGTTTCTCTGTCCGTGTGTGCCACACTAGCACCTACAAAGCGCACAGAGTAAAACCATATTTATTGGAATCAAGTGTATAAAGTAAGTACAGTTCACTTTTATTGTCCCTGAACAGGAATTCTGTCTCTACATTTAACCCATCCTTCTACCGTAGGTGCAGTGGGCTGCACAATGGAAAACACCTCATCTATTACCTTGTTGAAACATAATGGAGGAAAAGTAACTTAACGTAGATGTTTTTGAACATACTGTTGAGCAATCTTGGTGTAATTTCATATGACCGTCTTTTTAAGTTGAAATCACAATCCGTGATCTGTATTTTTCTCATCTCTTGTAAAATATAGGTAAGTTACAAACTTTCCACAGCATCCAGTGTTGTGGGCATTTGTTGGCGTTATTCAAAAACTAGAGCTGTACATTTAATAAAATTGTAATCAATCACATGTGCAAAAAGCCGCAATGGCATGGTCCTGTGTGTGTCGGAGGGTATTTTGTATTCAAGGACACCAAGCAGAGAAATGTAAAATAATTTGAAATAAACCATTCACAGTGTTTCCTCAGTGTAGGATAAACACTGAACAATGATTTTTTTTGACTAAATTGCACAGTCCTACAAAAGCATGATGGCACAATTTATCATTTTGTAATGATACTGTAATATGTAATAGAGGACAGACAGTAAAGGACCAATATAACAAGGCTTATACTGTTACTATAATAATGTAAATGCTACAAACAGTATTGGTACCACTGATACACATTTAAAATGAATATTAGTGGAGGACAAAAGTTTTTACAGTGTAATTTGTTCAATTAATGACTCAATGGGCCTACATGTTAAGATGATATTGCATGAAGCTCAAGTTTATTTACTACTACCTCTACTTAAAATGAACTCTCCTTCACACACATACTTTTGTGCAGTTGTCCGCCTTTGGCTCCAGTTCATCCATGGTCACCAACCCTTGCAGGAAGCTGCTTTCAAGGAAGCCCATTGGTGCCTCTCCATCAAAACAAGCATCTGGATTGGTCAGGACCAGTTTGAGGGACACAGCAAAACCAGCCATGTCCATTGGGAAGGGACGGCTAGGACGCCAGCCAGTGTGAAAACGAACCACCTGAGATTAATCACATAACAATATCAAATGTTTGTTGTTTAAGTGTAGGGATTGTTTGATGAAAGAAAGTCCATTTTTTGCTCAGTTTGACAGACCTTTCCTCCTTCCACCACAGGTCTCTCATATTTCATGCCTCCGACCAGACCCACCGGCCACACAGACACTCGCTGGGTACTTCGCATCTGGAAGTAAAATAAAGCACATTTGTTGATCTTATTTAAACACAGCTCACATCGCACATATCACAAACATACAGGTCATCAATGTAATCACATACAAACCCTCACCTCTTCAAATAGCTGCAGGCTGTATGTATTGTCATCATCAGCGAAGTAAACGACTCCTTGCTGATCATCTCCTCCGGGCTGAGCCCTTCTGTCCTCTCTCAGCCACCGCAGGCCCTCGTTCCTCTGCTCTACTCCACGAGGCTTTAGCCAGCTGGGGTCGCCCTGCAGTGAACAAGTAAGGACATGTGTGGGAAATGTGCAAAATGCGTCTTTAATTCGGAGACATTTTTTTTTTTCTGGTTATAATTTGAAAATAATTAGTGCTTTGTGTGACATGATCAAACTTAAGAGGTGGTTTGATGGAAAAAGTCTAAATAGAGTTCATGATGTAAGCATATTTAAAGCAGAATTTTTTAAAGTTGTAATAGATCAAAATTTGTAAACTTCATATTGAATATATAAATCATTAAAAGTATTCTTGTTTCACTGTACAGAGATGTGTGGTGCATTCTGAAATTGTGGAAATTCTAGACAAGGTGCAATATTATTCGGTTTAAAAACAATTCATCCGTCATATATCAACAAACATAATAGGGTTTTATGAATTCAGTTGGTAATATTTATGGTAAGATGACATTTTATTGTTGAACTGTTTTTATAATCTTCGAAAAATAACACTAGACAAAAAAGTAAGTTGCCCGTATTTGTGTATTAATTAATTGATTAATTAATTTATTAAGAAAGAATCAGCTAATACATCTTATTCTTTTTTTTTTCCTTCACTTTGTTACTTTTTCAGTTATGGAATATGTATTAGTAGTTTGGGTCACAGTGTAGAATTTGTATTTTAAAAATTTTATTCTGGAAATTATACTGTGACATGAGAAAATATGT
Source organism: Pseudamia nigra (assembly GCA_029823295.1). Lineage (NCBI taxonomy): Eukaryota > Metazoa > Chordata > Actinopteri > Kurtiformes > Apogonidae > Pseudamia > Pseudamia nigra. The sequence continues at coordinate 8,296 of JAQQAE010005518.1, read as the reverse complement.
CTAATAAATATGCATTGGAAAGCCCTCTTTTAGTCATAAAAACTGGTTACCAAATTAAAAACAGTGTATTTGATTGAGTAGATTAACAGACAGAGTGGGACAGATTCTTTCTCCACTGCCGATTTCTACCTCCTGCAGTTTCCTGTCCTTGGCAGTGGGCATGTGCAGATGCGTGTAGGTGAGTCCACTCTTTGCCAAGAGGTCAGTGACTAGAGGAGTCTTATGAGGCGAATCCTCCACCACGATCCAGTGGAGCTGAGGAGCATGGAGGAAGGTCTGAGAGAGACGAGTCAGCTCTGCCTTCTGCACCAGCCTGAAAAAAGAAAGTCAGAGGGATGACGTTTGTGCACAAAGGGGAGATGCAACGGTTGTGGAACTCTTCATGCATAGATACCTTGTATATGTTGGGGTGATGACAAAAATTGTCGGCAGAGGGAGCTTCACTTGCTGTTTCTGTGGTTGTTTAGTCACCTCAGACTTCCTCACTTGCTCCTGAAGTCGATGCAGCTCTCCCCGCAGTCGAGATATGGTACGATCTTTGGGCAAATCATGTTCTGTGCAGTCGCAGCGCTGACCTGTATAATAGTCACAGCAGACACAAACCTGGTTCTTTCCTGTTGTAATGTCTGTCTTCAACACTAATTTTAAACCTTGACCCTGAGGCAGCTGTGACTCAGGAGGACATGCAAATCACTAAAGAGAAGGCTAGGGTTCAATTCCGTGCTCCTGTTCACATCTTGACAAATGTGACTGCACTTCTGGTGTGTGAATGTGTGTTTGACTGAGCATTTAGGGTAGAGAAGCCAATATTTCAATGTAAATCTATTTACCTTAAACCTGACTTGAGATGCTTTTACTTGTTTCTTTCCATTTTATGATACTTTCCACATCTCAGAGGCAACTATTCTACTTTTGTCACAAATTTATAAATGCGTTAATGCTGAATATTCGTAATAAGCTTAAGTATAACATGTACTTTTATCGGCTGAAATATTTTTCCATTTGTTTTCAGCTAAATACACACTCTTGCTTTTTTTTCCCTGAAAAACACAGTGTCCGAAAATTTTTCAGAGCTTAGACATGCATGGTTCTGACAGGATAACAACACTGCAAATATATGATGACCATTGCTGTTAATTATACATCATGACAGTATATCAACTACTTCACATGAACTGAGCAATATGAATATAAATACAAAACACTGATGGGAACAAATATAATTTAATTTTCCCATTTTAAATACATTGTGCACGTTATTTAAAAAAAGAAAAAAAAAAAGTTTTGAGGCCAGAACCTTCACGTGTACTGGAGCAGTTCATATTTGTCCTGCAGTAACTGACTCTGAATACTTCATGCACTGCTGGCCTTGTGTGAGACTGTGGGATGGATGTCCATTTGTCCACTCACCAAGCTGCATCAGTGCATAGACGAGGCCCAGGAGAGAAACCATGAAGTAGAGCACAAACACAGTCTTCAGCTTCAGCTTCATCCTGGTTGCCATGACACCCTGCCCAGTAGAGACACAGCAACATTATCACACAAAAATAACACCATATTCAGCACATCAAACAAAAAAAAGCCTTGCTCATTTGTCAGCTCTAAATGTTTAGCTGTTAGCTGAGGAGTTTATAGAAAATGTTCTCAACATTTGAATACCCAACAGAACCGTTCACTGTATTTTGTTGCATGTGGTTAAATGTAGCATGGCAAACTTTAGGATGACGTCTCATATGCAAAGCTAGGTGCCTGTTGGCGAAACTATATTAGCCTGTTAGCAGTCATTAGCTCGTCAGTCATCTTTAAAACTCACCACTTGTTGGAAATCGAGGAAGATTAGAGCGGCAGAGTTTAAGTCTCAGCTTAAACCTTCAGGTCATTTTGGACAGATGCGGTCAAAGGCACCTCGGTGCATCACAACATCCATTCATTAGCCTTGGCAGCACATCTCACTGGACATTTTCTCTTTTTTTCAGCAAACTACCAGCAACTTCCGATACCTGTGCAACACAGGAATGTGTCCGGAGAAAACCGGCACATATAAATAGTTCCACACTAGAGGCAACTTTTCGTGTTCGCTTCGTTTTTCTCCTTGTACTGTAAATGGTAACAAAATAAACATTACTAGATATAATTAATTTACATATTGGCGGTTTATCGTGAAAGTCCCGTCAAAATAATAAAAAATTGGAGTGATTACTACGAAGAAGAAAAGTCTACTCATAACTGTTTGTATACAAAACATCACTTTCTGAAACAATGCAAAAATAATTTTTATATACCATAGTTTTCAACATTTTCAATGTTTTATGTATGTTACAAAAATTGCCTTACAATACGGCATTAAATCTAATCAGGATTGTGTTGGCCAATACACTGTAGTATTTCCATTTTCTCTGTAAATGGTAAATGTAACCATGAATGCTAAAATGAATTGGATTTTTTAAAAATTAATTAAATCGACAACTATTGTTTTTGCAATTATCACTTTGCTAATGTCATTACTCTTACCAATTTTTTTATGATTTTTCCTTTTACAGGATGTAAATATACAGGGTGTTTCAAAAAGATGGACCCAATTTCAATCCGGTATATTTCGTGATAGCAACATGGGAAAATAACACAAAAGTTACAAATGGTTTAGCGAGTTCTCAAGTTCTATTATCCATTTTATAAATGCTCCATATACACACCTCCACCTGCTGCACCGACAACATGGAGACGATAGTTAAATTTGTCCCAAACACCCCTCAGAATATCATCCACTGCTAAAGTGATTCTGTTGTTGAGCTCATCCAGATTAATCGCTAATGGAGCAAAAACAGTCTTTGACGTATCCTCACAAGAAAAAAAAAATCACTGGGTGTAATGTCTGTTGATCTTGGAGGCCATTATAAAATGTAATCATTTTTCTTTCCAATACAAAAATTAAGCAGAAATGTACCTTTACATTATGGTCTATGGATTAAATATAAAGTAATATTAGAAACTTTAAAGCTATTACGTTGGCACACCAGGTATGTGGACTCAAAACCAAAACCAACAGGAACCTCGACTGTTAAACTACTTAAGTCGTACATCAAGCAAGAATGGGACAGAATTCCACCAGCAAAGCTTCAACAATTAGTGTCCTCAGTTCCTCAAAGCATAGTCAGTGGTGTTAAAAAGAAAGGTGATGTAACACAATGATAACCATGCCCCTGTCCCAGCTCTTCTGGAACATGTTGCAGGAATCAAATTCATAAAATGAGTGACTATTTGGAAGACTACAAAGTTTATCAGTTTGAACATTAAATATCTTATTGTGGTATTGTATTCAATTGAGTTTAGGTTGAAAATTACATACAAATCATTTAAATTTTACACAATGTCGCAACTTGGAATAGGGATTTGTAGTATGGTCTCATCATTCATTATTTGTAATAGTGGTAAAATGTATTTCTCTGCTGGGGATTACTAGACTTCTGAGTCAATTTGTTCATAAAAGGGACATTACTTGTCTATTTTCAAGCACTTGTATATTTTGTTGTCACAAGCAATAGCAGGACCGAGCCTCAAAGTTGGTAAGTTTCAGATTTGATTGTGTTCAATAACTAGAACAAGTAAATCAGAGTTTCAAGGTATTGCATCTTTTCTTTAAACAAGCAGTAGGACCCTGTATCAAAAAGCAGAAGCACCACCTACACCAAAAGATGATAGAAAACACAAAAAAATCTCTTGAAAAGTCAAACAACTTTCCTTTATTTGTAACATACAAATAAAACACTGACGAGGCAGAATGACTTCGTTTTTCCCTTTTGTCATTAATGGACAGGACTTTAACACCCACTCTCAAACAAGGAGTTTGTCTTTTAACATCATGTTTAAAAAAGTGTTCCCTTGTAAAAGGCCAAGAAATGAAAATGAAGATGGATTCACAACAGCTTATATATATTTATATATATATGTATGTATATACATAGAGAAGAGACCTAGAGCTGTGGTTTTGTAAGGGTGTGTGAGCACTCACTGACTTAAAATAAACTAGTAGGTTTAGGCTCATTTCATATTTTCACTTTAAATGAGCCTAGGTAAAGACAGCCCACCTGCCTCGACTGAATTCAGCCCATGAGATCAGATCCAGGGTCAGTTCCTATGCTGTGTTACTTTCATTCACATCTTCAAGGCAAGGAGCCTTGTGGGAGTTTTGCCTTTGTGTTAAAACTTTTAGATACAGGTTTTATCTAAAATTCTGTAAATATGAAAGAATGACAAACAGAAACTGACTCCAGGTCGAACTGTATGACAACAGCCAACATTATACCGACAACATGGCTGCTTAGTTCAACAGATGAGGTTTGATAACGTTTGATTAACCTGAGAGAGAGACTGTCAGTCAGTTGACATACTACCACTATGTACAACATCCTCTTTGTATTGTAACCAGTGAAGTACAAAAATGAAGTACTGTACTAATCAGAAACAAAACATACTATATTTGTTTGTGTTTGCTCAAGATCATAGACTTCGAAACACTGAAAAGCCATCCAAAAACTCCACCACATGCTCTGGATTTGATAAAAGGTTATTTTGGAACAAATATCTTTGTTTCAGTGTAAGAAATCACATCCAGGGTGGTTCTCGTCATCTTCACATTTCAATCTGTTTCACATAATTTACTAACCCACATACTGAAATTAAAACGAGAGCAAAGTTGTAACATCACCTTTTAAAAAACACTGCGAAATGTACCAATCTGAGCTTCTCTCAGCCACAACGAGGGATATTTATACCCACAGCAGTGCAAATAAAAAGCTTTTTTCACTGCTTCGGCCCACACAAAGTATCTGATCAATCTGACTGCAGGCCTGGAAATAAAGGGTTTTGTGTTGGTTTCTAAAAAGAACTTAAACCCCAGCTGATCATCACTCAATCCAACGTTACCCTGAAGGTCTTGTAAACAGATATAGATTCGACAAGTGGTTGCAGCAGCCTTTCTACTAGTAGCATGGTGTTTAAAATCCACAATGGGCAGATTTCAGTGAATAAAAAGCATCTCAGCACAGTGACAGTAAAAGCAGATGTACAGTCAAACTCCAGTCAAATAGCTTTATGATGCTTTAAATTGTACTTGTTTTCTTCTCAACCTTAAAGTGATTCATGTGAAATATTTAAGTCATGCCATCTCATGAGCAGCTGCTGTTGTGTAATCCAAAATTTTTTAAAGGTTTATTTAAATTTTGTCATGCAAACTGGTGATACCAAGCTGGAAAACAAATGATGAGAAGCAACACTGAATAAAAACACCTTCAGTACTTGAGGATTACATTCATTCACCCACTCATCTTCCTTTCTCCAGGTTTATATTGTTCATCATCACCAAATGACTACATCAATGACAGCTTTTAATGAAGTGGTGACTTCTACCAACCATGTTAAATCAATATGATTTGCTCATGCTGACAAAGTACGTAAGAGACAGAACAGAGGATGGGTTTAGTTGTTTTAAATACAGTTAAAGTAGCATCAACATCATCTCGTTTATCGACAGTACCTCTTGGAAACATGGAGAAAAAGGGATTAATGCAATTTTACAAAGGCGGCTAAAGATGGCAGCAAAATAAAAGGCATCTGCTGTCATCATTCAGCGCCTCTAGGGCATGAAGCGAGGCACGAAGAAGATGAACAAAGGAAAAAGGGACGGGTGCTTCTTAAACCGAACTGAAGCGAGGGATAAATATCAGCTTCTGCAAAAAGTTTCGGGTCGTGATGTTAAAGCTCGGATACAGAAATAATGGCGGGACAACAACTATTATCTGACTTGGAGGATGAGTCACTGCAGGAAAAACTGTGCAGTAAAGAATGAAGGCAATTCTGTTTTATATGTTAAAGAATCAGGGGTTGACAGAATATGTGGGCACTAGTGTGTATATTGTACTGTAATCATTAGCGCTAGTAACACGGGCTGTTGCAGCTGCTGCAGTGCTTCTCTTTGAAACCATGTGCATTGTATGAGGTAATGTAGTCCAATATTGTACAGCAGAGAGTGGGTTCCCTCACTGCTTTTTTTAAAGTCCATTCAGCCTAATACTCAGACCATACTTCATTGAAACAAGGCAATAGTCTCAGGCCGCAGAGAAATCAAGTGATGCATTACAAAAACTATTTATTCCTGTAATTGAGATTTTATCTGCTAAATATTCATGGTAATTTGAGTTGGAGCATGACTTTCTTCATTTAATTCAAAATAATTGACTTAATCAGATTTTAAAGCTGAATGTCATGAAGAGAGCAGGTTTCTGTAATACACCAGCCCAAATACTCAATGTGTGTATTTCAAGCACTGTAGAACGATCCAATACAGTATAGCACGGCAGGAAATGATAAAGGGGTGGGATGAGGTTTGTTGCAACGGTACAGAATGTCAGCAGTGCCTTAGTTTTTTTCTCAATTGGAAATTACTAATAGTCATTAACTTGGATAATAGAATAAGACACTAAACAAAGTAATACGAAAACAGAAGCCATGTGTGAAAGCTCATACCGCATACTGCTTATGAAAAGAAATCCATAATGCAGCATCACTATCTGTGATATCTGTGCCAGCGATGGTGCACTTCCACCATCTTTTCACATCTGTTTAAACTTAAAACACTTGCAAAACAGCAGGCAGATCAAGCTTTCACACACAACCATGAAAGTTGCTGGCGTTTAACCAATCAGTGATGAGGAGGGGAGAAGAGGCGTGGCCGATCAGTGGCAGCAGCCGCCGCAGTGCCCGCCCCCGTGGGTGTGACCTGCCGAGACCTCGCCGTGTTTGGTCCGCCGGCTGAGGATCTCATAAGAGCAGTCGTCGCCACAACAGCCGGACATACTCGGTGAGGTCTCATCAATCTCAAACCTACAGGAGAGAGAAGAAAAGAAGCAAGAAACACAATCATATCTGGTGTTTTCCTTCTGATTTTAATATAAACACGCAAAACAGAAAAAGCACTGTTTGTTCTTTATGCATTTCTTTGTGTTTTAAGTGTCAAATTGAGACTTACATTTTTGCCCACATAAATAATCATGTGTGCCCAGAATTTTAATACTTCAGAAATGCTTTGCTTTCCTCATATGCAACAATAGCCCTTTTGTGTGTCAATTATACTCACTGTAAAGCTTCTCTGAAGAACTGATAAGCCCCGTGGTTGTGTTTAAAAACTGTCAACATCACTTTCTTCATCTGTGTGCTGAACAAAAAGAGCAGAAAATATGATTAGCGACACATTTTTCCACCACTTGTGGTCATTTTATCTCCTAGAACTCTGTCCCAAAAACATTGAAATAGGGCTGATTAAGGACACAACACAGTGGATCTCAAAAGTCTACACACCGCTGTTCAAATGCCAGGTTTTTGTGAGGTAAAACGGTGACACCCAGATAAATAAATTCACAACTTTTTCCACAACGCAATGTCTACAACGCAACTGAAAAATAAACTGAAATCTTTCAGGGAGGTGAATTAAAAATAAATGAGATTATGAGGTTGCACAAGTGTGCACACCCTCTTATAACTGGGGATGTGACTGTGTTCGGATTTAACCAGTTACATTCAAACTCATGTTAAATTGGATTCAGCACACACCTGTTACCATTTAAAGTGCCTTTGATTAACCCCAAAAGTTATTCAAAGTTCAGCTGTTGTATTAGGCTTTTCCTGACATTTTTGTAGCCACATCTTCCAGCACAAGCCATGGTCCGATGAGAGCTTTCAAAGCATCAAAGGGATCTCATTGTTCAAAGATATCAGTCAGGTTAAGGGTACAAAAGAAGTTCCAAGGAATTATACCATGGAACACAGTGAAGACAGTCATCATCAAGTGGGGAAAATATGGCACAACACTGACATTACCAAGAACAGGACATCTGTCCAAAATTGATGAGACGAGAAAAAAAACTGGTTAAGGAGGCTGCCAAGAAGCTGACAGCAACATTGAAGGAGCTGCAGAAAGTACTAGCTGTGTAGTACATGTGACAACAATCTCCCGTTGTCTTCATATATCTGGGCTACGGGGTAGGGTAGCAAGACGGAAGACTTATCTCATGAAGAAAAACATCCAAGCCCGGTTTCATTTTGCAAAAAGACATTTGGGAAAATGTGTTATGGTCCGATGAAACCACGGTTGAACTTTTTAGCCATAATTCCAAAAGATACATTTGGTGCAAAAAAACAACATACACCATACCTACATTGAAGCATGGTGGCAGCATCATGCTTTGGGGATGTTTTTCTTCAGCTGGAACTGGGGCCTTAGTCAGGGTGGAGGGAATTATGA
>JAQQAE010005517.1:0-17547 GCA_029823295.1 Pseudamia nigra | reverse complement strand
ACCCGTTCTCCCAGAAGTAAGTCCGCTCCGAGACCCGTTCTCCCAGAAGTAAGTCCGCACCGAGACCCGTTCTCCCAGAAGTAAGTCCGCACCGGGACCCGTTCTCCCAGAAGTAAGTCCGCACCGAGACCTGTTCTCCCAGAAGTAAGTCCATGCTGAAACCGGTTCTCCCAGAAATGAGTTTTGAGCATCCTGCAGTCCATACTGCAATGTTTTCCAAAAGGTCCTGAACGTGTCATGCAACCTGCTACGATATATTTACTTCTTGTTTTTAATTTCTTTTTGTCCACGGTAAGAAGTTAGATTTGGTTCATTTCATTACCTGCCAGAAACGACAGTAGCACGAACCTGTGGACTCACCCTTCCCCGTTTGGTTCTGAGCGTTTATTTAAACCTTCTAATCCTGGTCCGCCTTTACCCTTAAGACCACGGACGACTCTGAAAATAGAGTTTGATCCCATAATTTGTTTGTGCAGTCACTGTAGTAGCACTAACATGGTAATAGCCACCTTTCCTCTGCACCAGACAACTGATGATCTAAAATTAGGAGGGTCGTGGTCTGGTCCCGGGATATTTTAGCTACTTCTGATGCGACTTTGTGACATTTTGAGCATGTTTAATCAATCTAAAATGGTCGAAGAAGTTCAAGAAGAACATTTAATGCCAGTCCAACGCTTCAATCAAACAGGACGAGGCTCCTGTCGGGTTCCTGTTTGGTGGTTTCATCGTGCAGACAGACAGAGGCGTGGCTGGAGACGTTGGTGTGGGGGGGGATGGGAGGGGGCTCTCATCAGGAGATGCCGGCCGTCAACGTGTCTGGGAATCTTCCAGAAGGTAATTAGTGCCGACCGCTTTGAGATGGATGTTAACGAGGAGCTTTGATGAAGCCTCGTCTCAGCCGCCGCTTCGCCGCCGCCGACGCTAAAAAGGTGCTCGAGTCGAATCAGGGACGTTCGCGTGAAAAGACAGGATGCGGTGAGATGTGGAATCAGAGACGGGAGAGGGTCTCATTATGGATCTGACTCTGATTTAATTTAATCATCTTCACAGGTGTTAATTGTGCTGCTCACTTTGATCATTTACTCGATTTACATCATTGTTTTATCCATTTTGTTGCTTATTTGGTTCATTTTGTACACTATTTTGTTCATTTTTTTTGCTTATTGTTTCATTTCCATCCGTTTTAAGCCTTATTTCATTAATTTTGTAGATTATTTTGTCAATACTTCTGCTAATATTGTCAACGTTTTTCTTTAATCCCCACACGTCTTATTTCTTAACCTGTAAAAACTAAGAGAAGTAACAATCTTGTGGAGACGTACGGTTCTACGTCGGGGTTTTACGTACAGTAAGGGTCGGGGTCGGCAGGGTTGCGACCCTTGCGAGGATTCAGGGGTAGAAAACGGGTGGATGGATTTTCACGGCGTCTGCGTGGTTTTATTGATGGTTCAAATCACCGCGGTGGACTCAAACCCAGCAGTGACGGCTCATCATCTCTGATCCTACATCATCATCAACTGACTGCAATTTTCGGAGCCGATGTCATTATAATTATGTCCATTTACCTGAATGCCTCAGAAATGTCATATATAATCACCGCTTGCACATGGTTATTATCTGCTTTTAATGACGTCGTCTGCAGCTGCTTCGTTTTCAACGTTGGGCTGATTTAGATCAAACCTGATGCACCATGCTGGAAGCGAACTCAGATGTCACTTTTAATTTATATGTGAAGAACAAACTTCATCCAGACACTGGTTTTTACCAATAATTATTCTAAACGCATCACATTAATTATGGATTTTTACCTGTGGAAGAAATGTAGTTGTGATTTTTTTCTGCGTTTGTATGTGCAGATTTGAAGTTCGACCGCCACGTCTGTTCACTTTAGTGCATGTGTACGGTCAGAATAAACCCAAGGGGCCTAGAACTGTTGCACTAAACTGTGCAACCCCAATTAAATTAAGAAAAACAGAATCCAATCTCATAAACCTATATTTTATTCCCAGTGAAAGACTCAACAATGCTGAAAAGGTCTCCAGGTCTCTAGGGATTTATGACATTCCATTGGTCAAAACACAAAAGGGGCGGTACTTAGGCTCTATGTTCCTGGTATGGTTCACATGAAGGTCATTACTGTGTGTTTCCAGGTTTTCTGATGGAAAGTGAGCAGGTTGATTAAAATCAGAGTTTGTACGTGGTCGAGTTGGAAAAAGCCAAGAAAAATCAGATCAAGGCAAGTGTTAAGAGAAGGGACCTTTAACGCTGTCTGGACCGAGTTGAAAACAGGAAATGTGTCATGTTCAGAGCCTGAACATGACACATTGAGAGTTGAAATGAATTCTCGTTTTGGGCGGAGGTCCGTGGGTGGATTGGTCTCTGAGCGGACTCCCGGGTGGAAACGTCTCTTTGATTCGGGACGTGGGATGAAGAGCAGCAGGAGTCCGGTTCCCCCAGGAGCTCGTCTCTAATCCTCTGAACTCCGACTTGGAAGTTTGAGAAGATCATCCAGATGAAGATGGAGACGGTCCGCCGTCTCTGACGCAAACCGATCCACAGGAGAAAACACACAAACACATGGTGACATCTGACGGCGGTAACACAAAGCAGTACCGGGGCTGATGGGAAACAAGGTTCTGTGATGGATTTGTGTCCTGAGAAGGTGCGGGAGGGAAATGAGACACGAGGAGCAGATTCACATCAAATACATCATCTGCACCAACTCAGCGCGTCAGACTTTCTCCATCACGTATGACATGGTTGAACATAGGGAGACTGTGTCATGTATGGCGTGGATACGTGGTGGTTGTGGGAACCGGCGGAGGGTTCAGAGATAGGCTGACGTCTATTTTTTTAATGTCATGCGAGCTACCGATGCTACCTGATCGATATAATGAGCACCCCCGTTTTATGTCTTTTTCATTCTTTATGTTTTATTAAGTTGTTTGTTACATTTGCATAAACTTTAACTGCAGCTGGACTTTGTGTGCTGTGAACTCTGTGTGTTTGGAGTTTGCGTCTGACTTCTGCTTAGTCTTTTTGTCCAGTTTGTCCCCGTTCACTCCTGGTCCCTCTGTCTCACTCGTCCTCTCTAATTAAGCAGCTCTGGGTTTATTTAGGGATTAATTTGTGGCTCTGAATAGAGAGAAAACCACTTATTCTTAATGAAGTTTGTGTCCTGCATGTGGACCCAGTTCAACAGGCATTGACGGCCTGCGGTATCCTCATAGTGCTGCGTTCAGGGACCCCTGAGGCATCCTCACAGTAGTAATTAAGCTGCTCTGTGTATATTTAGGGATTAATTTGTGACTCTGAATAGAAACAAAACTGTTTTTAATGAAGTTTGGACCTGGGGCGCCCTGGGGCATCCTCATAGTGCTGCATTCAGGGACCACCAGGTGTCCTCACCATGTTGCGTTCTGGGACCCCAAGGTGTCCTCATAGCACCATATTCATTCACTACTAGATGTCTTCACAGCACCATGTTGGAGGACCACCAGGGATCCTCATAAAGCTGCATTCAGGGACACCCATGAATATTCATAATGCTGCATTTAAAGACCACCAGGCATCTTCACAAAACTGTTTTCAAGGACCACTGGGCATCTTCACAAATCTGTGTTCAGAGAGTATAAGGTGTCCAGGACCACCAGTCATCCTAACAGGCCTACCAGGTATTATCACAAAGCCATGTTCAGGGACTATAAGTTGTCCTCAGAGCTCTTCAGGGACCACCAACCATCCTCACAAATCTATGTTCAGGGACCATGGGACATTGTACCAATGTGGCATTCAAGGACCACCAGACACCTTCACATGGCTGCATTCAGGCACATTCAAAGACCTGGATGCATCTTAACAGCTTGGTGTACAAGGACCACCAGGCATATTCACAATGATGCGTTCAGGGACTATGAGGCATCCTAATAGTGCTGTGTTCAAGGACTACCAGGCATCATTACAATGATACGTTCAGGGACCCTGAGGCATTATTGTGATGCTGTGTTCAGGGACATTCAGGGACCAACATACATCTTAACAGCGCTGCGGTCACAGGCCACCAAGCATCCTTACGGTGCTGCATTGAAGCATAGTAACCTTACAATGATGCATTCAGGAACCCTGAGGCATCCTCGCAATGTTGCCTTCAGGGACCACCAGGCATCAGCACAATGCTGCATTCAGGGACCATCAGGCATCAGCACAATGCTGCATTCAGGGACCATCAGGCATCAGTACAATGTTGCCTTCAGGGACCACCAGGCATCAGCACAATGCTGCATTCAGGGACCATCAGGCATCAGTACAATGTTGCATTCAGGGACCACCAGGCATCAGCACAATGTTGCATTGAGAGACATTCAAGGACATTCACAAACCACCAGGCATCCTAATAGTGCTGCATTCAGGGACCACCAGGCATTCAAAGACCCTGAGGCACCCTCACAAAGTTGCATTCAGGGACCACCAGGCATAATTACAATGCTGCATTCAATGACACTCAGAAACCACCAGGCATCCTTATCGTGCTGCATTCAGGGCCCACCCAGCATACTCATGGTGCTGCATTCAGTGACCATGATGTGTTCTCACATCAGTGGACATGCATGCAGCGTTTTGGGCTACAACGCAGCCTCACTGTGGTGCGTTCAGGGACACCGGCCTTCATTTCCATGTCTTTATGCATCTTTTAACTCTGTTTTGTCTTTCACGTCTTTGTTTACGTCCTTTTCCTTCTCTTGGACGTGTGGACGCGTCCTTCGGACGTCCTGCTTGGTTCTGTCCGTGTCGACTCTAACTGTGGCTGGACTTTGTGTCCCGTTAACCTCTGGCAGAACTCTGTGTGCTCGCGTCCGACTCCCGGTTCATCTTTTTTGTCCGGTTCCTCCCCGTTCGCTCCTCGTCCCCCTGCTTCCCGCTCGTCCTCTTTAATTAAGCAGCTCTGGGTTTATTTAGGGATTAATTTGTGGCTCTGAATAGAGACAAAACCACTCATTCTTAATGAAGTTTGTGCGCCGGGTTTGGACTCGGTTCAGCAAGCGTCGACGGCCCGAGGCGTCCTCACGGCGCCGCGTTCAGGGACCACGAATAATGTGTCCATGTGTTAAATTGAGGGCAGTGCTATTGTTCAGTGTGAAAACCATTATCTCTACTTTTCCAACCATCATTTTAATACCGCGTCCCTGCTGCTGGATTTCCTCCTCCCTGGGTTTCCATTTGATAATCCTGACATTAATAACCTGCACACTTTGTTGCTTCTGCTGCTCATTTGTGCTGTGAAACTATTTAGTCCTGGGGGTGTTTTGAGGAGGGGGGGTGGAAACTGCAGCGCGCTGACCTTCAACATGTTCATGCAGGGTTGAGCTGATTAAATAGAGCAAATTGGGCTGTGATTTTACTGCAGCTAAAAGCACATTGTACATCTGTGGTCATGGTCAGAGTTTGTTTAATTAAGTCCATAAGTCATGACAACGAGAGGCAACAGCTGGAGGGGAAAAAAAAAAAAACATCTGAGGGTAAATAATACAACCACGTGAGGAAAGAAGATCGATGGGGGTCAAAACCTTTTATATTATATCAGACGGCGTCAATAATTATCATGATTAATGTCACATCTGTATTTGATTCGGTTCCCAGGCGGAGGTTTGGTGCTGGATGAAGAAAGCCGGCGGTGAGGTGGGGGGGGGGGGTTTAATCCATCAGTTAAAATGACAAAATGTAAACGATGCAAAAAAAAAGGTGATGAAAACAAGATGCAGGGTAAACGTAGTGAAAAATACGACAAAATAACATAAAAGTCATAAACGGATGAAAACGACACAACAAACTCCATCCATCCATCCAACTTTTACTGCCTCTCTGAGGGGTCGGGGGTCACGGGGGCAGCAGCTTGAGTTGGGAAGCCCAGGCTTCTCTCTCCCTGGCTACTTCATCCAGCTCTTCTGGGGGGACCCCGAGGCCAGCCCAGGGCAGCCGAGAGACATAGTCCTTCCAGTGTCTCCTGTGGGACATGCCCTGAACATCTCACCAAGAAGGCGTCCAGGAGGCATCCAACTCCTCTGGATGTGGAGGAGCAGCAGCTCTATTCCGAGCCCCTCCCTCTGTCCCCATCTCTAAGGGAGAACCCACCACCCTGCGGAGGGACCTCGTCCTGGACCTTGTTCTTTTGGTCATGAGCTTGGGGTCATGATCAAACGAGGTGAGGGTAGGAACGTACTGTAGGTCGACCGTTCGCCTTTTGGCTCAGCTCCTTCCTCACCACAACAGGCCGATGTAGCGTCCATATCTACACAACAACCTAGAAAAGACAAAAATCAAAAGTAACATGACAGACATTAATGATCAACAAAGATTCTTTGTCTGTCAAATTCTTTTCAGATTTTGAATCTCCCAAGACAAACTGGTCCCAGGTGACAGGTCAGTCTAAGAGTGATTCAGAAGACCTTTACGACTATGTCTTCCTGTGGACCCACCACCTGCAGGAAGGGTCGTAAGGGTCCAGTGCTATGTGGTTTGGGTGGCAGCTGAAAGTGGGGGTCTGGGTGGATCAATCCCTGGTTGCTAAAACTCGCTCCAACTGGGAGGATTCCCTGGGGCAGACCCAGGACATGCTGGAGGGACTATGTCTCTCGGCTGGCCTTGGAACACCTGGGGGAGCTGGAGGAGGTGGCTGGGGAGGGGAGGTCTGGGCTTCTCTGCTCAGGCTGCTGCCCCTGAGACCCTGAACAGGATAAGAGGAAGATGATGGATGGATGGATGGATGGATGGATGGATGTTTTCATCAGTTCCGACACTCTGAGGCCAACATGTGTTCACTATGTTTTTATTAAAGGTTTTACATTGTAGACTGAGTTCAAATCAGATTCCTCCGTAAACCGGAGACCTTCACCCCCCCCCCCCCAATTTACATGTGACGTTGGACACACAACGGCTGACAACATTTGTGTTCAATAACCAACATTACACATTTCATGTTACACATGTATCTGCTATTTTAGTTCCACTAATTTTGTGAAGCTAAGGCTTGAAGGTGTGTTTTCACAAGAGATTTGAAACTATTCAGAAATCAGACTTCAAATGATGTGTTTCTTCACTGCTCTGGGACCAAACTGGGCTCAGTGCACACAAAGCTGAGAACGTCCTCAACATTTTAAGGTAACATCCTTGGGTGCTGGGTTGTTTGCGAGAACCTGAAGGTGAACGTGTCGGTTCAAGTGTCACCTGCAGACACGAGGTTCTAACTCTGACAAAGCTTTTCAAGTGTTTATAAGTCTGTCTTCAAGTGTCTAAAGAGGCACAAAAACAAAATAAAAGTGATTTATTTAGCCTTCATCTCTTCTAAACAGGTCATTTAATCATGTTAGTGTGACAATATGACATAAAAGCGGGTTAAATAGTCACAAACGTTGATTCATGCTCACACTTAGTCCTTGTTCTCAACAGTTTATTTCTAAAAATTTGGTTCTCAGAGAAAATCAGTCCGGGAGCCACTGTCATATTCAACTGAACGTGTTGGTGTATGTCGACCTGTGGACGTTTGCAGCTTCAGCTCGGGGGGGCCGGGGGGGGGGGGTCCTCCCAGTGGGGGTTTCCGTCAGGACTTTGGTTTATTCCACAACATTTCTTCTTCTTTTACCGTTTTGTGGTTGAACCGGATGTTTTGCCTGGTTCTCTGCATGACCCACATCTCTTCAGATCTAGTTCTGATGTTTCAGTGTGATTCTGATCGCCGTGGCGACACGCCGCCGTTACGACGGGGTTGACATTTTGGATCACTTCTCCTCTACTTTAAGGACGTGGATGAAAATCAATGGGGGTTTTAAGTCCGTGGTTCTCAACTAATGGGTTGGAACCCGGCAGTGGATCGTGGACTTGTTCTGAGAGGGTCACAAAGTTATGTGCAACCTTTTATTTTTGTTCAAGGTTAATTTCATTCATTAGTTTCTGATTCATTCTTCATTTTCTTGATTATTTTGTTCACTTTTGATCTTTTCAGTTCATTTTTTGGATCATCCATCCATCCATCCATCATCTTCCACTTATCCTGGTCAGGTTGACGGAGGCGGCAGCCCAACCAGAGAAGCCCCTCCCCCCAGCTCAACCGGGGGGTCCCCCTCAGGCGTTTCCAGGCCAGCCGAGGGAAATACTGTAGTCCCTCCAGCATGTCCTGGGTCTGTCCCAGGGCAGTTTGTGGATTATCTTTCTCATTTTGTTCAATAATTCATTATTTTACAGCTACATTTTTTTAATATGGTAAAAAAAATGTGGGTAAAACCCCAGTTGAGAACCACTGTTTTAAGTCATATTCATGCAGAAACAAAAACAATCCTTAACTTAATGCATCACCACTGTATTAAGTCAAGTGACGTTATCTTTATTGTCATGTACATATATTACATACATACGTGTCATTTTTCTTGGGCATTTGACCCATCACCTGGGGGGGGCAGTGGCCAGCTCCCCCAGCACCTGGGGAACATGTGGGTGGTTAAGGGCCTTGCTCAAGGGCTCACAGTGGTAATGATGATGAGGGTGGGCCCTTCACCTTACCCCACCCAGATCCGGTCTGGGCCACAGGCCTGCTTCTCTAGCCTCTTGGCCACCACTGTATTATAATTCAAGGGGTCTGTGGTCTCCATCGAGTTGGTTTTGTTGGGTGATGAGGTAGAGTTGTCCACCCTCACTCTGATCGATGGGTTAAATAACTGACATCGTTGTACTTTAAACTATTGACTTCATTATGTTCATCGTTTTATTTTTGTTCGCTGATGTTCTGTCCTCTGTAAGGAGGCGACAGACAAATGAAATGACCGGTGTCTCCGTGTTGCCTTCAGGATCCTGGAGCTGCAGGAGAAGGGCGACCTGGACGTCCTGAAGCAAAAGTGGTGGCCTCGGACCGGACGCTGCGACCTGAACAGCCACGTGGCCGCCCACCCCGACGGGCGCTCCCTCAAGCTGCACAGCTTCGCCGGCGTCTTCTGCATCCTGGCCGCGGGGCTGCTGCTGGCCTGCCTGGTGGCCGGCCTCGAGGCCTGGTGGAGCAGCAACCGATGCCGCCAGGAGACGCCCAAAGAGGTGACCGAGCACAGGGCCCGGCGGACGGGGGGCCCGCGGACAGGGGACGACACTGCCACGCTCTACTTTAAGGATCCAGCCGCAGACACGAGCCCCGACTTAGTGGAGCTGCAGTACACCCAGCTGTAGAGGGCACAGGGTTAGGACGGGACAGGGCTGGGGGACGGGACAGAGACGCTGCAGCCCAGGGCACTGGTTCAAATTTGGTCGCCTCCATGTTTTCGTTTTCCTCGTCCATCGCCCGCACTCACCTCATCTTACACCTGCATCACTTTCTGTTTGATACCATTTATAAACCACAGAGTCCAGTTCAGACCAAAGACGAGACGACGAGACGGACACCTGCGTCTGAGGAGACAGTAGGGTTGCTTCTCGAAGGTCTGGGCGATGCAGACATAAAACATTCACATCGGTCGATATCAGTAATTATCCAGCACCCTCTCACTCCCAGCATGTTGACATTTGTCAAAACCCTTTGACTTGAATTGAATTGAATAAACTTTATTTATGCCTTTCTGGGACATTTGTATGAGCAGCATATTCAGTAGGACAATTGACACCACTTTCAGACCAACAACCAGGGTCAGACCAGGGTATCGGACCCGGGTTCATCCCTTCTTTTTGTTACCCCGGCTTCATTATTATGCATCTCTTAGTATGCATACTAATGAGCATAGGGGCTAAAAGTGGACGGAGAGGCAGCACGCCATCTTCAGGTTCAGAGACCCGGGTCCAACCCAGGTCAGACCTCCCTCCTCCCCTGGGTCACCAAGTGTGTTTGGCTAACTGGGGTTAACCCTTTCATATGCAAAATCAACCCGGGTCTGATCTGACCCGTTTGAGTCTCCAGCCTCCATCAGTGGTTGGGGTCGAACAGTCAACATGATGGAAGCGAGAACGGGGTGGAATCGGCACCACGGAGGCTGGAGCATCATTTATTCGAGTTCAGAGACAGAAGGAGACGTGGGAAACCGAGCTCAAAGGCACAAACAGACGACGTCCAAAACCGGCTACATCCCGGCGTCCGTCTTTGGTCTGACTCGGTTTGCACACACTTCAACAGCACCCCCCGCCCCACCACGCCCACCACACCCACCGCCACCTCTAACACCGCTGTGATGTCGAACCCTCTGAGTGTCAGTGAACGCACCGGCTGACCTGTGCAGTGCATCCTGGACCAACACGACGAGTCACTTCCTGACTCTGACCTAATCTACACACTCACACTTTCAGTAGATTTAGGTTGAATTTTACTCTGGCAGGGTCTTTTTCAAGGTGACGTCGTCATCTGGCTGATATCGTTCATTTCCGATGCCGTGCGTTCGCCGCCATTTTTTTCCGCTGATTTTGTTCACCCGTTCATTTCTACTCACCGCGGCGTCGTTCACTTCAAGGATCAGTGCGTTTTCTATTGTCGACACATCGCACAGTTTGCCATTACGACGACATGACATGGCTGAGCATAGCATTAGCACGCTAGCTACCGATCGTCGGTTCCGGCGGTTTCCATTGGACCTGGGTCTGTGTAGACGCCAACACAGAATACGAGTCTGTTTTTACTCTGTAGTTTCAGTTTTTAGTTCCGGTTCCTCCCGTTCTGCGCTGGTCGCCAAGCTGCGAAGTGTAACGAAGAAACATGACAAAAAGAGAAAATAATCCGCAAAGTCGTCCAAAAGTCGACAAAACAATCAAGAAAATTGGCAAAATAATACAAGAAATGAAAGAAAAGAATCAAAGGCTTTGAAGAAAATTCTGTCATCGTCCACACATTCCATGATCCAGTCAGAACACAGGACGAGTACTCAAGTACGTGTACTCCTTCACGTACTTTTACTTGGTTACGTTTGGCTCAGTGAGGAGGAGGAGTACCGAAGGTTTAACCGTAACATCAAACTCAGCAAGAAAATCTGCAAAAATCAGCAAAACAAACAAAAAAATGAACAAAACTTCACAAAGCAATCAAGCAAAGTGTAAAATTAACATGAGTACAAATTAGCTAAATAATCGAGTAAATAACGAAAGAACAATAGAGTCAAGAAATTGAGCAGAAAGTCACACGGTAAGAAACAAACCGATCATAAAGTGTCTAAATATATTTTAAAAAATTAACAGAATAAAAAAATTAAAAACAAAAAACTAATAAAATAATCATAGAAGGTAAAAATGACCAAAGCGCCTGATTTAACGAGGCCCGTCACATCACAACAAAGTCCACTCAGTGCTTTTGTAGTTTTTATGACATACTCAAGTACTCATGTGTATGAGTACTTCTACTTGAGTCACATGAATATGAATACACGTGGGACCCCGGATAACGAACGCTTCCCATTGGTCGAGTTGTGTCCCAGGCAACGAAAACGATTCGGATAACGAATCTCACATCATGGACCGATTAAGTTTGTTATCCGGGGTTCGGATTCGTATAGTGCTCGTCTGCTTCTCAAAGCGCCGACACTGAGTCCGTTGCTCCTGGTGTTGAACTACATCTGGATCCACAGCCGATTTGCACCAATGGCCTCGCAGACCACCACCAAGCATCCATTCACACCGATGGACAGCTTCGAGCGGCCGGTTCGCCTCGCGCCTGTTTTACCCTCCGGGTGCGCTGGGTACCCGGAGGGAACCACACGGCCGGGCCCCGCCGCCCAGCGTTGGGAGGTAGCGCTACCCACTGCACGTTACAATACTTTTACCGGAGTACTGCCGTGTGTACTCAGAACCCCCCCTCACCACCGCCACCAAATTCGTGGTCGACTCGTGTCTCCCCACGCCGCTCCTTCGCCGCAGACCTTAATGATTAATTCCCGCCGTGGCAGCTCCGTAGCCGTTCAAAGTGCTCCGTATTGAATTATTGTTCTAAACTCATTTTCTACAGTGAGCCTTTGGTAATTTCTGCACCCGAGGGTTTGGAAGGAGATTATAATTAGCAGGAGGGAGCGAGCGGCGCAGGATGGCAGGCTCCAGACACGCTTTAACTCTTCGGGACGTTTTCTATTTTAATGTGAAATCCTGATGAGACGTCCAGTCGCGTTTTATCTGGCCGTGGAGAACCTCTCGCCGGGCTTTCAGATTTTCACACGTGGGCCACATCACGGATCCGCGCGCCTTATTGAGCACAAACGTCTGCAGCCGTTAATTCCGAACCACGGCCTAATTAACGAAACGCAAGACGGCAGCAGAACCTGCCGAGTTTAAAAGCGGTTCATGAAAAAATAATGGAACCTGATCAATATTAATCAGAGGGGAGTCCAAACGAAGCATCTCATTAGCATCAATTAGCAGTTAAGAGGAAACTTTGAAAAGTGTTTACATTTGAATAAGTGAGATTTTCAGATTTACAACCACAGACACAAACTTTTCAAACTTCAGCATTTATGTAAATCAAAACTTTTGCACCTAAATAAATGAACCAAACCTAAGGAACCGGAATAAGCAGAAAAAAAACAAAAAACTACTGACACAATGTAATCAACAATATGAAGATGGATGCACATAAAAGTGACCCAATTCATTCCGAAAATAAACAAAAACGCATGAAAATGGACAAACTATGCAGAAAAAGAAGCACTGACCTCAGACCAGCAGGATAAATGAACGAAAGACGTCAAACAAATGAGAAAGTTAAGAAAATATTCAACTAGAAAAATGTTCAATCTGTGAAGAGACGACGATGGTTTGATGAGTCAAAATAGTTGAACCTGCAGGAAAAGTGCGAGAGTTACATGAACTATTCAGCGGAGTCGTGATCGACGCGTCAAAGCACCGCCGTTGCCGCGGTAACATTCCGTTAGAGTTCCCCATTCATTTCCTACGGGGGGAAAAATGTGTCCAAAAAAGCTCGATATTTTAAAAACGCTGAAGGTCAGAATTATGAAAAGCGACATCAGAGACGAACTGAATAAGACGAACAACGTGAAGTTTGAACGGTTTGAATCGGACAAAAAATGTAGGCGTAGAAATACGACAGAAAAAACGTACGGAAAAAGAAGGTTAAAAACTGAAGACAACAATAGTGGGACTGATGATGACGCAGCAAACCCACTAATAATATGAAGACGAATGCACATAAAAGTGATTAAATTCATTCCCAAAATAAACAAAAATGGGCAAAATATGCTGAAAATAATACTGACCTCAGACCAGCAGGATAAATTAACAAAAGACGTCAAATAAATGAGAAAATTAAGTTTGCAAATGTGGACAAAAATGAACCAAACTATCCTCAAAATAACCAACTGAACTGGACAAACTACACAACGCTGACCTGAGACCAGCTCTAGCTCCGGAGAACCACCATCACCTACCGCACCTGAACGCACCACATCAGCAGACTGGGACAGGGTCACGTGACGGGGCCGGACACGACGTGGATCCATAAAGTACAGCGTGAGCAGACGGGGTTTCTGTGGCCACGTCCTCGTCCTCCATAGCGTGTCTTATTCCAGATTATATGTCAATGTGGACAGACGTGTCCTGGTGTCCTCATCTGTTATCTCCTCTGGGTGTCTGTGATCTGTGCAGGTGACTCAGGATTACAGACTGAGGGTTTCTGCTCCATTGACATATAATGACTTGACTTCACCGGAGGGGACGAGGGACATTTGGACAGACAGAGACAGATGCTGGGACCGAGCGCAAGCTATTGACACAGGTCAGAATAGAAACCCTCTACTATCAAACATACAAGGCGCACGGTGAGGCGTGCCGCTGGCTTTGCAGGGGTGGGCGGGGTTTTACCGTCCAATGGGAACTCACGGACCACCAACGCCCGTCCCCTTAACTTACCGTTTGTCTCTTACATGTTTCAGGTCAAACACATTTGAAGCTTAGACGAGGCGTCGGAAACGTTTACGATCAGAAAAGACATTTTTAGACAGAAAATTTAAATATATATGTGTGAAGAGCCACAAAAACTACTCATGCATTATGATTTTCTTTAGTCACTTCATTTTATTCATTTTGTTGATAGCTTTAAGTTTTTGTTCATTTAGTTATTTTTTTGGTTCATTTTCTGGAATATTTCCTTCATCTGCTTGCCTATTTATGTTTAATTTTTGGTTTTTATTTACTTGACTGTTTTGTTCATTTTTATCAAATTAATTCATTACTTTAGTCATTTGTGTGATTTTTTGTTCATTTTTCTTGTTAATTTGTTGATGCTGTGGATTATTCTGGTCAGTTTTGTCCTGTGTTCGTTACTTTGCATTATTTTGTTTTTTTTATCGATTATATCGTGAATTATTTTTTTGTTCCTTTTTTTGTTGACTTGGTGATTATTTTGTTCATTTAGAGTTACGTTACCGGACACAGGAGCCACTGGGGGAGGGGCCAGGGAGCCACGTCCACTTAGCATTAGCACTGCGGCAGTTTTGACCTTGTTGAGACCATTCACGACAGATTGCCGCTGTCGTCGACGGAAACCGTCGGAACAAACCGAGGCGACGTGTGGTGCCACTGTGCTGGTTTTCTGGGTGAAAGTAGAAACAGCGTGGATGGATTAAAATGATTCTGGAAAGACGAGCGGGGCCTAAATTCCTCCACAGTGACGTGAAAGATTCAAACGGTTGATTGCAGTCGTTGCCCCACAGGTGGAACGGCCAGGTATTTAGGTTAGGGGGCAAATACTTTTGCACACAGGCAGCTTTGGATTGTTTTTTCATTGATAAGTGAAACTGTCATTTAATTAAACTGCATTTTGTAGTTACTCAGGTTGTTTTGGACTAATATTAAAATGTGTTTGATATGAAACATTTTACTGACAAAGACATCAAAATGAGCAATTGGGAAGGGGGTGAATACTTTTGAACAGCACTGTATCTGGGCTAGGTGTGAAGGCAATGGTTGCAGCTTTATTTTCCACACTCACTTGGGGTTGTATTGTAGGATTCGGATCAAAGATGCAGGGATTCATGAGAAAATGCAACTCAGTTTGTTATGAAATGACAAAATTGGCTGAAAAGTTCATTTTAAGTTTCTGGTCCAAATCAAATCTCAGCTAATTTCACTCTTTGACCACTTGTTCACCCTTAAACATGTCCGAGAACCAGTCAGATGAATGCACGTGGAAGCAGGCAGGGGGTGTTAATGGGTATTGATTTGAATTAGGCCTCGCTCTATGCAGATGATACGATAATTAATGTAACCGAGGCACCGACTGCATCTCATCATTGAAACCCCTCCGACTCCCATGTTGCATTTCTGTTCCTCTTTCATCTTTAATTCTGAATGCATCTCATCAGTCTGACCTTTGACCCCCCCACCCCTCCCATTTTCCTCCTCTTAAGTGTTTTAACAGGATAATTAAAGGGTCTAAATGGAATCAGAGTCTGTTCAGACACATCGGTAATCGAACACACACCAGATCAATACACGTCTCCACTTTTACAGAATTAAAAAAGTAAAAAAATGGATCAATCAGGTGAAGTGCAAAATATGCAAATAGACCCGGGTGATTCGTGCAAAACAAACAGTCGTATGAAAGTTCATACTTAAGAAATTTAAAGGAAGAAATTACAAAATCAGAGACGGTGTTTTTTATCTGTCTCTTTAATGCCACTATTGTCTTTTCCATTGTTTTTGGCTTTTTCCATCATTTCTAATTTTTTTTGTTTTCTTTTTTGAGTTTTTTAGTTATTTTTTTGTCATTTTGTGTCTATTATGTTGATTTTGTCTTTTACGAACAAATTAAATCCCATTCAGGTCTATTTTTTGTCATGTTGCATCTTTTATGTCATTTTTCATCTTTTTACGTCCGTGTACTGTTTTTTTTTTGTCTTTTTTCGTGTTTTACTTAACATCGCTTCCCCAGTTTTTTTTGTCTGTTTCAACTGTTTTCAGCCTTTGCATCTTTTGTCTTTTTCGTCTCGTCCATTCATTTTGTCACGTTTGCCTCATGAATTAAAACTCACTCACGTCTATTTTCTTTGTTTTGCATCCGATGTCATTTTTCATCTTTTCACGTCCTTTTGCTGTTTTTGTCTCTTTTTTTACGCATTTTTGTTTTTCACCGATTGTATCTTTTTTTGTCTCGTCTTGTCTTTTTTGCATCTTCCATCATTTTCATCTTTTGTGTGTTTCCATTATTTTTGTAATTTTTTGTGACTTACGTTCTGTTTTGTCTTTCACATCATTTTCGCCTTTTGCGTCATTTTTGTTTTTTTTTTTTTACATTATTTGGGGCATTTTCTTTATCATCTCACTGCCTTTTTTAATTCTTTATGCCATACGTGTCTTTACTTGGTTTATTTCTTTTATGCATGTTAGTCCTTTTGTGTTTTGCACATCGTTTTTTTTTGTGTTTTGCATCTTTTGTCTTAGTCGATGTTACTAGAACCGCGAGTCTCTTTTCTTCATGTTGTCGATATCGATAATCCTCCAGCAGTATCGAGAGAAAGGATTTTACAAGTCCTAAGCCAAATCTACGGAACCTTTTCTTTGGGCTTGAAAAGTCCAGTCCGGAGCATAAAGTCGCTCTTTCTGGGTTTTTATATGAGACTTTAGGCGTAACTTGGCTAATCGTTCTTTTAGCAGACAAACCCGGACATGACTGGACTTTCTGGAAACTTCCTCTTTTTACTGATTTTACTCCATCTTGGGTGCGGTCCGGTACTTTTCCAGCCCTGAGCTTAGGACTTCCTGTTTTTCATTTCTCATTCCTCCAACACTCTTCTCTCCTGTCCTGTCAGTCTTCTTCTTCTCCTCCTTTCGGCTGCCCCCCTCAGGTGTCGCCACGGCGACCAGTGATTGGCATGTTTGACCTGGCAGAGGCTTTTTTCGTCGGATGCACTTCCTGACACGACCCTCACAACAAGGGACAAATTAGCAGCTCCATGAATCAAGTATAAAAATAACTAATAATCAAAATGAAGTTGTGTTTACTGTCTGCTAATTGTGCTGTGAGGATTTTTTTCTGTGTATCATAATTACTGTACCCTCCCAGGATAAATCTGACAGGTCAAGTCAAGACAATTAACAAAGACAACGACATAAAGAAAAACGAAGACGTCATAATGTGATGATTATCAAACTTATCATTCACATTCATTTCATCATAGTAAAACATTTTTAATTAGTCGACTTAATCATTCTAATAACATCTGGTTACTTGATTTACTAAATTGAAGCTGGATGATACATGGTGTCCGTGGAAACACAGGGGCCCTCGTCGACTAATCCTGACAACGTCATGTTTGTAATATTTGCCTCTTCCATCATCTCTGACTTTTCAGTCCTCGTTGCCCGTTGAATCATTAACTAACAATTAAACCTCATATTGCCCCCCCTGCCCCCCCCCCCTCATCCCGGGGGCGGGTTTAGTCGTGTTAAAGTCACATTTCAGTATCGGTGTCGTTTTCAAAGGCCTTTAAAAACGTCCAAGGGCCACTTGACTCCAGTAATGAACCAGAAACAACCATCTTATCAGCGTGGAGCACGGCCCACTCCACACAGCTGATTTAATCCCCCCGGCCCCCC
>JAQQAE010005516.1:0-17547 GCA_029823295.1 Pseudamia nigra | reverse complement strand
GGCATCTTTCCAGATCTTGGGCACATGTTGTGTCTGTAGGGACTTATTGAAAAGGTAATGAAATACAGGACTCAGTTTCTTCTGATGTATCTGAAATGAAATGAAACTGAAATGACAAGTGAAACTACTCAAAGTTTGCCTGTTATCCCCCCGCAAACGTTGGATTTTGTGGCCGGGGCTGATAACGTCTGTGACTGATCAAAGACTTCATGTGTGTTTTGTACTCTTGAAATTTTGAAACGCTGATAATCAAACCAGTCCAAACATAGTCTACGTATCCATATTTCCAATTTACAAGTCCTTTTTTTCCTGACCTCTACAGACATTTTGTTCTCTACCGCCGGGGAGTTTTTTGCACAAATATCTACACATTTGGTCCATCTTTACTCAGGACACATGCTCACTGAAAATACAACTGTTTCAGCCCAGGTGTAATTATCTCAAAGATGTCTAAGGTTAAAAAGAACATTATGTAAACACTCCACATCCTGTTGAATTTATGCTGAACATAAGGACTGTAAATGAAAAGCCCATTCTAAACATATTACTGGAGGCAACAGTAGAGTCGCATTGCTGAGGACACGATGGTTTTTTCATTTTACAGTGGAAAACACAGGAAGTCTACGGTTGCTTTGTTCATCATCCAGTCCTCTTTGTATGTGCTGCTGTGAAGAGCACCAGCTCGGTTTCAGTTTCTCCTCTGCGTTGGCTTTAAGCCTGCTCCTCAGAGGTCCAGTCCCACTTGCTTTAATTCTGTGCCTGGAAGCTTCGATTAAAAAGTGCGCACACGGGCCACGCCAGTCAGTCGGCGGCCGTGGGAGCAGAGGAAAGAGGAACGGGAATACGTTTGTTATTCGTCAAAGCGACGGCGAGCTTCTGCCGCACATCCGTCCTTCCCTTTTCGTCTCGTTGTCGTTCCCAGAGGATCGGCAGTCGTAGCGCTCCACTCAACCGCCTCATCCACCTGTTTGTTTACTTATTCCCGCAGATCCTCCAGCGTCGGCAGCCTTCCGCCTGACGTGTGTCCGTTTGAGTTTCCTCGCTTGCAGTGATGTGAGGTTCATTAGTTTCCCCTTCAAACTGCCGTTTTCATCCTCTTCCTCGTGAAAGGAGACAGACGGGGCCGTTAGACGATGACCTCTACCTCTGGCTACATCGCAAATGCCAACAGCACTCAATATCAGAAAGTACGATGCAGTCTCACATGGGGCTGGGAAGTAAATGGAACTGAAAGTGTATTAAAGATGATAAATGATTCACCAATAACTGATGTACACTGCCTGGACAAAAAAAAAAAGGTCACCACCTGGATTTAACTAAGAAAATAGGTACGAGGCTCCCGTTGGATAATTTCTGCATAGGTGATTATGTTTCAGCTGGCAACAAGTGATATAAGGATAGTGGGGAACCATCATCTTCGAAGAAAAAATGTGGTTGGAAAAAAATCTTGTGGTTGTGGTTGGAAAAAAACAGTAGAACTCAGGACTATGTTTAATAGTGAAAGTAAAAGCACTTTCGTGCACGCAAGGCAAAGGCAGCTCAAAGGATTGGGACTAAATATCTGTGTAGCCTTAAGAAAACCACTAATCAGTGAGGCTAATCAGAAAAAAAAGGTTTCAGTTTGCTAGGGAGCATAATATTTTGTTGTTCTGTCTTTAGCTTCGATTACGACACACATTTGCTGTGGCATCGATTCAATAAGCTTCTGCAATGTCTCAACATTTATTTATGTCCAGAGTCACATTCATTTTTTGCCAAGATCTTGAATTGATGACGTTAGAGTTGGACACTGTGTAAAGTCTTCAACAGCACATGAAAGGAAATACTTTTACTTTCACTTGTCTTAAGACTTGTCTGGTCTTAAGATCATCCCCCCGGAGGAGCTGGACGAAGTATCCGGGGAGAGAGAAGTTCAGGCTGGAGCTGCTGCCCCTGTGATCCGATCCTCCGGAAAAGCGGTAGAAGATGGGTGGATCGTCGGCTAATACAGGCAGCAGGCTAGGCTACAATTTATCAAATCTGTCTAATATTTGCCAATGAAGATTACATACAGCATGTGTCAGCTTTGTTACTGAATCTTGATTCTCGCAAATACTTTTCTTACTGCAATAAACTTATGGCATCCCACACAATCAACTGCAATGCACAAACCATTTGGAAATTGCTATTTTCTGCTATTAATCTGTCTGTTTCGCTTTATTTCTTTATGTTCCAAGTTTTTGTTTGGAGAACTTGTTTAAGTAACTTTATTACTTTGCATTCAACAAGTGTAGAAATTCAGACACCACCAGGCCTACTTTTCTGTACAGTGTCATGGACTTTAGGGAGATTAATGCAATAATGTTTCAGAAAAGGTTAAACATCTCGTGCATCAATGCCAACCCATTTCCATCCCAGTGTGTGATTCTCTTTATAAAGAAAACCTATTCGTGCCCATCTTCTCCTTTTAGCAAAGCTTAAGTAAATTCCTCTACATCACAAATGTAACCTCGGTAACGCAGTTATGTAATAGTGTGTAAGGCAATAAAAAAAAAAAAAAAGACTTTGTTCAGTGCAGGAATAACAGACTGGATCCAAACATGTACCCAAAAAAAGAACACCGTGTGTCATCATCGAATTAGACCAGTTCCTAGTTTCTGAAGGCGTCTCTCGCTGAGGATGAACTTGTCTCCTGTGTCTACCAACCTCTGCCTCCCCATCTGTCGCTTTATCCATCTTTCTCTTCATGCATGCATCCGAAACCAGGGAGGAGGTTTTTTTATTTGTGGCCTGGGCCCTGAGGCTCCACTGGGAGACAGAGCAGCAGTAAACACTGTTTACTCTCCTGGAGGCGGTTAATTTTAAGTGGCCGTCCAGGGTGCACCAGCCTCCCTTATGTGCCTGTTAAAGTCCACGCAACCTCCCGGGCAACTGGGAAGGCTGAAAGCACCGGCGGAGGGACACAGATACACACCTCTGGGGTTAAAGAAAGGCACAAATATACGAAGCTGACGACTGGACATATAAACACACTGTCAGCTGAGTTTAACGGCCAATTTCCAAACTGACATGGAGAAAAAGAACAATGGAAGGCCAGAGAGAAATAAGAAACAGACAGAAATAGAGACAAATTGTCAGGTTGACATTCAGACTAAAGGGCTAGAAGCACGTAAAGACGTGGAAGAGAAAAGGAAAACCTTCGCCGTCTACTCGGGTTTGCCACTTTCTCCGTGTCTGCTGCAGCATTGAAGTGAAGCTCACCCATAATGGACTGATGTGGAGCAGTCGGCCTGATCCAGGTGTTGACAAAGCTGCACTGCAGAAGGCGAAGGACCCAACCACAGAGGAACCAGGGGAGAACTGAAACCTGCAATCCGAGAGTTCACTTCATTGTTCCACCATCCTTTGTGAAACTGAATGCAAGTCAAGTCCAAACTAAGGTCACGGTTTGATCCGGTTAGATTCACAACCACAGTCCAGTTTCCTTCTTCTGGTTCTTTTTTGCCTCTCTCGTTTAGTAGTTGACAATCACATGTTCTAACTTAAAATAAAGTCAAGAAATCCAAAAACTAAATAAAGAAATAAATCAGCTGTTTGGTCTGGCCTGTTCCAACATCTTGGCACAGTGTCACTCACCCTCATCACCATCAGACCTGTTGAACGTTTACGTTCCGAGACGTGGAGATGTTAAACCGCAGACCTGAAAGTTGTCCCTGTTCTGACGACAAAAACAAATCAAACTCCACCGGGCCTCGATGTTTAACTGAACGTTTTCGAACCTCTCTTATCCCTGCTCCGGCGCATTTTTACAATGAACACTTTGCATGAATTATTTGGGCTGGAGGTAATTATTGTTGTACCTTTTAAGTTGTGTGACGGAGTCAGTCTGTGTTGTATGTAAATGTCCATGGCAACTCGATTTCCCCCCTTGGAGATTAATGAAGGTCAATTTCTCTCCAGCTCTATCTGTCGAGTCCAAGTGTTTTATGGATGTTTTAGTCCATCATCAGATACAATCTGTTACACCTTCTGACCGTTCAAACAACTCTGACTGTTGTGAAATAAAAACAGAGAATGTAACCAGTTCTGAAGACTGTAACAGAACAAATACGATGTCAACCAATGCGAAGTCTTGTTTATTTTCAACCTCAGATACAGACTCAATGTGTCAAGTCTGTTAGTCTTTACCGACACGACCCTGACCCGCCCCGTGAGGTCAAGAGGATGAACCACGACGCAATCCTTGGAAATTCACAGTTTTTCCACACCACACCTACGAGTTGATTGCTCTTATCAGTCCAAAGCACAAACCTGCAGCATCACCTGAGAAGATACATTTAACTTTAGGAAAATATTGAACTTTTTAAGAACAGGCCGGGAACTACTTTTACTACCTTTTTTTGGTTTACACAGTACCTTGTGGACACCGCGGGCAGACAAACGGAATTATGACTTTTAAAGTTTTCTGAAAATGAATATGTGTGTGTGTGTGCAAGAGAAGTAGAGTAACAAGGAAGAATAGGTGGATGGCATTCCCATGTGACATGTACCAGTGTTTACAAGGAAGTATGCGAAGGAAATCTCACATGTATTACACACTCACACACAAACAGTGTGCATCCACAAATGCAGGCGCCTGATCACACACCGTCCAGACATCCACGGGCTCTGGGGTTGACTAACATGACACATGACATCCATGTGGGGAACAATTGTACCAACAGACACACACACACACCCATACGTACACATTAAATCAACCCACATTAAGCCTGGGGGCAGTGCGCAGTAAACATCACCAGCCATGCACGCCACATGCTGGGTTGTGCACTGGGGAATTGCTTTTACACACACAAAACTGTTTTTTGCCGATGTAATTTAAGAAAGCTGCTCATTTATCATCTGAGGCCGGCTCACGGTGTCACATTGTATTATGTACAATCATCAGCAGGTTATTGCTTTTCTGGTCAAGCCACCTAATTACTTTTTTTGTTGCGTTGAAAAAGCAGATATTTGGTTAATTAAAGGTTAAGGGGGTAATTTGTAATGTCAGGCATATTTTGTAATGATATATGCTGACGATAGCATGCTAACCAGCTGACACTATGATGAGCCGTCATTCTGAGCGCCTCACTACATCACACGTAGTTTCGTCCTATGCGCTTTCAATGACACACACTTCTTCTATTTCAATTAGGACTTAATTCTGAAATTATTATGAGAAGCCATTATTATGCATTTTACGTTGCCAGATGGTCTTTCGGGTCTATGACTCATTTTGCGTGAGGTGATGAATGTGCAGCTGAGACCTGGGGTTTCGGAAACAAACTACTGTCATGCTAAAAACCGAGCTGCGCAGCTATAATGTAAACCATAGCCTGACGCAGCACAAAGGTGACAAACAAGTCCTGGATGGTTCGCCGAGCTTCAGCAGTTGGGCAGTGGGCAACCCCCCCCCCTCCCGAACGGCCCTGCTAAGTTGATTTTTGGCGTTCAATTTTGAATCTTCATGTAAAAGGGAAACTTCACATTTCCTTTTGGAATCCAGGTCCGTTTTAAAATTAAATGCCTCCGTCTGCTCCTTGTGAAGCACAGTCTGTTTATATAACTGGACAAAGTGACCGTGATGTCACCCGTTAGTTTGTGAAGGGTCATTTTGAGGTCAATTAGGTTGTCACTTCCTGGCTGCAATTTTGGAGCCAAAAATAGGATGTAATCATATTTGGATGAACAGCAGCGAGGCTAACTGAATGTTTATGCCAGGGGACTCCTGGGTAGCTAATACTAGCTGCTGGCGGTAAAACTTCACCACACAAAGTCATATTAAGCTGTTGTTAGTTTAAGTCGAGTGAATCTCAGGTAAAAGTTTGAACATACTGAATAAATAGCAGATACAAAGGTCCGAGTCGGTCTGATTTCACTAGCAAGATGAGCTACCATAGCGACACGCCAACCAAACCCCAGCACGGCAGTGATTTGTTGGATTATTTGCAGTAATATCTTAACAATGCAAAAAGTTAAGATCCAAATACGTAAAACATTTGAGACAAACATTTATTCGCTTAGTATTTTCAGATATAAATCCAATGTATCTCTATGGGAAAAAGGCTTTTTGGAGCCGGATGATCAGTTCCCCAGTGGTCAAGCGGTGGTATTGCAAATTAAAGTTACTTCACTGAACAGCCCCGATCATTGAACACTGTTGTGAAGCTACACAAGTTCTTGAATTGGCTTTTTTCTCCAGGTTGCGAAACTTTGTCCTTCCATTTAATCCGTCGCTCTGTGAACACACATCCCTGTTCTCCTTGTGGATAAATGCCAATTCATCAGTCTTCTTGTTTGTGTGCCCTGAAATTTTCATGGTATTTATTCTACATTAATAGTGATTTATTCAAACTTGAAAGGAAAAATTCTAATATTTTGAGATATGTTTTTTTTTCTGTTTTCTTGAGCTGTAGGCTTTCTGAAATAACTCACAAAAAACATTCACCTTTTCAATGGCGTTCCATTTCCCTGAGATGCATGTATTGGGAACTACGAAGCAGCCTTGTGGAAACACATTTAAGTTTTGTCAGGCTCGCTAACCGGGTCCAACACTTCAGCAGGTTAACAAGTATAGCTTGGAGGTCAAATGTTTGAATTTCCCACGTTCCAGTCCCCAGGCTGAAGCCAAACTTCACCCACAAAACTCCAGGGGTGAACGGGTTTAGCTAGAGGCCGACTCTGCCGCTGGAACCAGAAAAACCAGCTCAATAGTGGCCAACGCTAAGTCATTGTGGTCAGAGAGCCGGCAACCAGTCATTAAGCCAGCCTGCCAGTTCTCTGTCATTATAATGAGGTGACGCATCCAGTCAACAACACAGTCGATACAGTGAGGCAGCTGGCCTGAATATGTGGTCAAGGCTGCACCACTCAATAAGTCCTTGTGTTATTTGGTTGGATAATTGCCAACAGTGCAAACCCACCCATCAGTCAGACTGTCAGACATCAATTAGGGAAGCCAGTCAGTGCAGTCACTCAACAAACCAGGCAGTTGGCCTTTTATCTGATTAATAAAGCACTCACTGACCCGTTCGCATTCTGTGGTGCGGAGGAAGTTGGAGCATTTTCTTATTTTCATTCAACCACTCATTGACCCTTTACTCATCCATTCAGTCAGTCACTCAGTTGGAGAAAAGGCTGTTTTGCTAGGCAGTCAAAAAGTAAGCCACCCAAGCAGCCAGTTGCTGCGGTCAGTCAGTCAGTCAGTCAGTCAGTCAGTGAGGCAGTACGCCCGAAATGTGGTGAGCAACAGCCCCACCAACCCATTTGAGTAGCAAAGCGGTTTTCGTGCCTGGGAAAGACTACACAGAGCCTGACTACAGTTTCATCAAGTCGGTCAATCTGTCAGCCAAGGGGTAAGACGTTCTGTCAATAGAGCAATCAAGGAGATGTCGAATCGATCAACCAATCAGAGGATCCATAAGCTCGTCGACCAGAAACCTGGTTAATCACTCAGTCAGTCAATGGTTCAATCAACCAAGTACCACAGTCATCTCCACTGAGTGTGGTTCTAGATGTACCCAGTGACTCCAGAAGTGAAACTATATTATTATGTTGTTTTATTTGCCATTACAGTTCCAACCTCAGGATAAATCTAAAGGTCCTCACAACTGAACTCAGATCGACAGTGATTTCACATCGTAACATGCGATTAATTTTGTCATGTGGGGAAGTAACAGATACACAATCCAAACTGGACTCACGGTTCATATTTAGAGAAATAAAGTTCTCAAATTCAGCCAAAAGCAACCACTTTTTTGTGGCTAAAATGCACCCGCTGACTTCCACCAAGCAATCTGTGATGAGTTAATGTGGAGCCTTTTGAAACCCTCACTGTCCACGACGAGGCCAGTAAGTCACCCGATAAAGCTCATCTTGACATCAGTCCTGTGAAAGCAGTCAGACTCATCCATCCAGATGAATTAAGCTTTTTTTAATTTTTATTTTCTGTCACCTAATCAACGAAGAAGGCAATAAGAACTTACTTGCCACAGCGGCAATTTGAAACTCGCCTCAGTAACCTCAACTTAGTAAAGTTGGCAAAGTAGGAAGAATGACATGTAGAGCAGAGGAGACTAAAACCCCGTATGCTTTGGCATATGAATTTTTTGGGTTACGAGGAAGACATCAGACAAAATTTGGTACCGGCTCATGAGCAAAAACTCGGGTTGCGAGTAAAATAGTTCACAAGAGCGAGAGCGACGGGAGAGCGCGCTATTCACCGACCCACTGGAAACATAGAAGGGAAACTCGCGCTGTATTTTGCTTCACATTTGCGCCTTTTTTCACCTGAAATAGGCTTTGTTTCGTGTTTTTTCATCATGGGACCTAAGAAGGATGATAGTGATGAGAAGAAAACCCGTAATATGATGTCGATGCAGGTGAAACACGAGATGATAGAAAAACATTCTCGTGGTGCTCGAGTGGCCGATTTGGCTACAGTCGGAGTACGTCCACCGTCTGCACGATACCGACGCAGAGAGAAGCTATGAAGTCTGTGAAACCTGCTAAGGGAATAACATTGATTTCTAAGCAACGGTGTCGTCTCCATGACGACATGGAGGGGCTATCAAGGAGAAGGAAATCGCTGGTGATACGGTCACTGAAGCCATCGTTTCCGAGAAGGCTCGTTTCGATCAGGACTTGAAACGTTAGTGTTACAGTAAGTTATTTCTTAGATTAAGTTTGCTCTTGACGTTTGGTACGTGTACGTTCCCTCCTCCTCCTCCGCCATCAAGCCTCCTATACCTGCAGCCGTCTGTCTCCAAGGCAACGTGTCATTATAAATCATTTTTAGAACTAATTTCATGCAATCCTTTTCAGATAATTAACATAACTTCTGTTTCAAATAATAATAATGAATAAACATTATTTTCCAGATACCTTACGTGCATGTACGGGTGTGCATATATGGGAGTTTTCTTGGGTCTTGGAACGGATTAATTGGTTTTAAATGTATTCCTATGGGAAAACCGGTCCCGGATCACGAGTTTTTCGCTTCATGAGCTTGATCCCGGAACGGATTAATCTCGTAACTTGGGGTTCCACTGTATAGCAGCTACAATTTGGAGTATGAGAACGCTAGCGCCAACAATCACATTGAAATGAAATAAATAAATGAATAAATCAGGATCACTGACAAACAAATGAACAGCTGAATAAATCTCTACCTGAACACAAAAGTAACTGTTAAAAGCTTATTTTTCTAAGACGTATCTCAATATTTTGTTCTGCTCCAGGACTTGAAGAAAAGCCTGGCTCAACCCATTTCCATTCAGGAGTTTTAAATCCAATTGTCTATGGCACAATTTTCCAGGCACATTTGCAAGAGAACTGGGGGGGAATTTGTTGTGGTTGCAAAAAGGGAGGCATTAAAATGTTTAAATGAAGGAGAAGCCCTGGCTTCTGGTGTCATTTCCCTCCATGTCTCCTCGCAGGCGCACTAACCATGTCGGTGCCATCATCCTCAGCCAGTGCACCGCTTCGGACATAAAACGGCGAGCAGGGTCTGCCGGTAGAAGGACGGCTGACAGTCCCTCCGTCTCCCCACAATGCAACATTATCCCGTTCAGCACAAAGTCTGATGAGCCACGACCCGCAACCAGTGTAAGGTGAATTCCACTGCCGAGACAAGTGAACAAATCCATGACTTCCATATTTTTACCACGCACAGAGACAGAGTTGATGGTGTCAGTGCCAGTATTTTGTCAAGCGTCCTATTAGTCCATCTCTGGAGCATTCTGGGTAATAAAATGCGTTAACTTGTATCAGTGTGACCTATAGTAAGTGAAACTTAAGCTGTTCCTTCTGCCAGCCTTTAAATTATTCATGCCTTATACATTTTGTATCCGTCAAACGTACTGTTCATCATTGGGCAAGACATCCGTGTAGGCAGCTATTCCCAGTTGAGCTGACTATTACTGAGGCCAGAGTGTGGATTAATACATAAAACATGTATGTGCAAACCAGCCATCCTGTTAGTCATGTATTCATCCATCTACGTAGCTTACAGCTGTCCGACATGCATCAGGAGCCACAAGACAAACTTGCGCTTTGTACTGGTGTGGAAGCCATTAGCCCGCGTGCACCCACTGACCCTGTACGCGATGAGGCTGATGATGCGGCGCTTACTCATCTTATCTGATGTTTTGGAACATTCACAGCAAATCTGCGGGGAATTTCCAGATGTTGTTGTGGACGTCCCGACACAAACAGGCACACTTGGATGAAATGTGTATAACACAGAGCAACCTGCCGTCTAAGGAAAGTGAACACGCACACATATGGACGTGGTTGCACCCGGACCGTGCAACCAAATTCCCCCTGGGCATTTTCAGTCAGCCTTAACTATTTTAATGTTTTTGTTGCTCATGTTTTTGCATTGATATTTTCAGGACTTTCAGGTGCATGTTGTAATTTATCCAGTGGAATATGTGTTAATATTGAACTGCGCACAATGTGTCCTAGTGGGGATGCCGTAGGCGTAATATGCCATTCCCTTCTCCTTGTTGTGCCTTAAAAGTGTTTGCCTGCGAGTATTCGCGTTTATTGTTGGTTACGTACTTCAGAAGGATGTATATTTGGTCAGCTCACCGTTTGTTAACTTGAGGTGTGTCAGAAAACCGGAAGTAAAGCCACGGACGCTAATCGGTAGCTGTCTACGGGATTTTCAATGTAAATTAGCATCAAGCTAGCGTATTTGTTCATATGTATTCTATTCTATGAAGAAGCCACATATTGGTTATTATTTTAAGTTGTAACTGACACGCTTTGACTCTGTATGTTTCAGTTTTACAGTGTTTCTTAGTAAAGGCTCTGGAATGGAACACAACCGCGTTATCTACCTATCGAAGCCAAATGCTAGCGGGAGCAGCACACATTTAATAGGATAAAGAAACACTGGGGATTTCGCCAACTGCATTAAACCGTTGCGTCAAGACTCTTTCTTTCGTTGTTGAGAATATGTGATGTGGTGAGGACCATTTGAAAATCAGTTTGAGGCCATGTTGGCGGTCGTTCTCACTGAGGAACAGTCATAGAAAATCATTTCCAGACAAGATAACCAAAACTCATTTCTAAATAAAACCACACTAGCAAGCAAACACGCGGACAAACGTGTGGCTAGCTGGGATTTCAGCAAAAAACTCTGGAGAACTTCAGAAAGCAAGACACACATCAAACCCTTATTACATGCTTACAGCATGTCAATGACCGAGGAAAACGACTAGGATTTAACCGGAAATGTCAAGGTTTGTTCTTTAAGCTTCAAATATGTTGGAAAGTTTGCAGTAGCACATGACATTTAGGCTGCCCTCCCTCACCATGCAGCCATTTGTCCTTCTTCACCATCTCTCCATCCATCTTACTGCCCCCCCAGGCTTTTTTCAATTCATTATCTGTGTGTGTTAGTGTGTGTGTGACAGACTGAGAGGGTGACAATCATCGACTTGTTAGTAGCCGATTAGCCTTCTGACCCACCGAAAGAGCCGTCGTCAGCCACAGAAAGGGTGTGTTTGTGTAACAGTGAGTGTGTCTGTGTGTGCACTTGAATGGATGTATTTGTATAAAGTGACAGTAACTGCCCCACATTTTATGAGTAACAACCCAGGGGTAACGACGGGGGCTGTTCAGTGAGGCCAACGCGGAAGTAACTTTACGTTGGGGAACCATCGTCCGGCTCCAAGAAGCTTTTTCCCATAGATACATGTGATTCTATCTGAAAATACTAAGCCAATAAATTTTTTTCATGGGTCATCATGGTCTCAAACTTTTTATTTAGATCCTCTAATAAGTAACGTGATGGTCCATCTTTAACTTTTTGCTTTGTTATTAACATATTACGGCAAATAATCCGTTAATAAATATTGACAGTAACAACGCTGTGATATGACTTTGTTTGACACTGCGTGGTGACGTTTTACTGCATCGGTAATCTAGCAGCTAATGTTAGCTCTTCCATGAGTCCCCTCACATGAACGCTTCGTAAGCCCCGCTGCCGTTTGTCCAAATAAGGTTACATCCCGTTTTTGGCTCCAAGATGCCATCCAGGAAGTCGATTGGCCTCAAAACGACCCTTCAGAAACTAATGAGTGACGTCACGGTCACTTTGTCCAGTTGTATGTACCGTCTGTGGTAACAACTCGTGGCTTGACATACTGTGCAGCGTTTCTTAGGAATGCACTGGCCACACCTGAAATGCAAAGCTCGACATATGCACTTCCTCGCTATTAAAGTCCAGTCCAACTCAATCAGCTTCACTGGGAAAGATCCAGAGCAATTAGAATTGTATCCAGATTCGGCCAAATCCAGAAATGCACAAAAAGAAACAAATCACCTAATGCTTAAAAAAAAAAAAAAATTAGCACTAGTTCTGAACTGACATCGCCGTAATACAATAATGTGTTCCATATCTGGCATCTGTCAAACTGTGAAAACACATAGCAAGATGATATTCAGAAATGGATGTGGTCTGCTCGGGTCGTTCACTTAGTTTGTGTACATGCGTGCTCGCTCTGTGTGATTAGCAGATGGCATCTTCAGAAATCTGCTGGGGTGCAACCTATTTAGCATCTCGTCGATTTAACCACACACCATCTATTTTCTCATCTCGTTGCAAATGTTTGTAACACCTGTTTACCGGATTTGAGAAGAGTTTTCATACGTGTTGGCACGGACTGAACCTTGCCAGCCAGCGGTTCTGCAAAGCGCTCGTGTGTGTCGGACTTAAACATTTGCATAGGATCACGGCTTCCTGAAATGTTCCACCAGTGAAACCACATATTTCCTATTGTTGATCTATGCCAACATGCTTTATAAGTCATCCCTCAGCCAAAGTACGTATGCTTTTATGTACTGATGGTGGCGGGTGTGGCGGCTTCTATCTGTGTCTGTAATAGCAGCCGACTCATTTTGCAACTTATTCACTTGTCAACTTATTCAAAGGTCAGTTGGTGGGGCAGTTCTGAAATGACTGGGATGTATGTGGGATTTAGCAGAAACATGACGGTCTGTTCGGTGTCACGGCTCTTGCAGATCTTCATACGCAGCGTATGATAACTCACCTGTATGACGACACGGGCTGGACAAAATGTGATCCCATCTCAAAATGGGATTGTAATAAAATGTAGGTAGCAAACAAAAAGCTTGATATCTTTATATGATAAAGTTGCATGCGAAAGTTGGGTCAAACTGAACAGTGAAGCAAGTGGGAGATGAAATGATCTCCAAAAGGCATAAAGTGAAACATAAACACTTTGACATATTTTAAGCAACGTTGGTGAATTTTGTGGTGAGGACGCAGGGGAGGTTTCTTCTGATGACTCTTCTTGGTCTTCTAGACCTCACCTTGATCTTCACTCCAAAACTTTGGAAAGCAAAAATCATATGCTGACATTGCTTAAAAAATTGCAAAAGACTGTTTTTAACTACATGCGTTTTGAAGATAATTTCATCTTCCACTTGCTTAACTGTTCACATTAACAAAAACTTTGACCAGTCTAGGTATCTTCCTCACTGCTATACAGTCCTGTCCTGCAGGAACATGAAACTCTTGAGTTTTCAATTCAATTCTATTATATTTGTATAGTGCCAATCATAAACCAGAGTAACTCTAGGTGCTTCACTATTTAAGGCTGAAACCTCAAGACTACATGGAGAGAAACCCAACAGAACCTCCAAGAGCAAGCCTACGGTGACAGGGGAGGGAAAACTGAAGTGCCCCGGAACCCATCAAATTTTCCCAAATAAAAAGTGATTCTGTTACATGTAGTGTGTCACTGTTATGCGTTTGCGTTCTTTCAGATTCAAACTGCCAAAGCAAATTAAACAGTGGAGGCAGCAGGTTTCAAAGGTTAAATCACTGCCCTGTTTGTCTCCTGTGGTTCAGAAAATGGCGATATGACACCTTCAGATCGGCTCCGGATGGAATAACAGGTAGGCTGTTCAACTTTGAGTTCTTCCTACAAATATATTTATGTGTCTGTCTCAAAAGGCAAACACCGGGGCTGTTCACTGAGGCTAATGTGGAAGTAACTTTAAGTTGTAATTCCACCGCTTGGCCACTGGGGAACCGATCCAAGAAGCTTTTTTCCCCATAGATACATGTGATTCTATCTAAAATACGAAGCAAATAATTTTTTTTCATTGGTCATCATGACCTCAAACGTTTTATTTGGATCCTCTAATGATCCATCTTTAACTTTTTGCTCCATTTTCAATAATCCAACAAATCACTGCTGTGCTGGGGTTTGACTGACGTGTCACTATAGTAGCAGCTCGCTAGTGAAGTCGGACCGATTCGGACCTTCATGTCTTCTATTTATTCAATATGTTCATAGTTATACATGCGATAAGTGTTTACACTAACAACACCTTAATATGACTATGGTTGCATCCTATTTTTGGCTCCAATATGCCGTCCAAGAAGTGACAACCTGATTGGCCCTACAGAAACGGGTGACGTCACCGTCACTTTGTCCAGTTATATATACGGTCTACGGTCCGTCTTCGCATCATCATCACGGTGAGAAGGATAACGAGACTTCGGGACAGGAAGTGGCAATTCGGGATGTTTTCACTTGTAAGATAGTGATTTTTAACATATTTGTCATTTATTATGTGTTATAACAGAGTCATATCACTCAGTTTCCGTCTTATGAAATCGAACAGCATGTAGGATCAGTCTGTGTGGCGTCTCCTACTGTGAAGTATTTATATGTCCCTCAAAAGTACAAGTGATGCTCCAAAAAACAGCCATCACCGCTTGAAAATCTGCTCGGTTCATTTTTCTTCATGCAGCACCACCACATGACTCCCCGCTCCGACACAACTTTATGAACCGTTCAGAAAGTTGACCCGTTCTGCCAGACCGCAAACAACCGGTTCACATTTACCGACACAGCCACCGGTCCGACATGGGGGGGCGGGGGGGCAATAAATAAAAGATGTGCTATCTCATTTCTTTCATTTAGTGAAAAGGAGCAGATCTTCTCCTGAGAATGTGTAATTATTTCCCTCTCCGACTCGGCGTTGTCATCGGGGACTGAGGCTGTCGAGTTGCTGCC
The DNA here is from genome assembly GCA_029823295.1 of Pseudamia nigra. Taxonomy (NCBI): domain Eukaryota; kingdom Metazoa; phylum Chordata; class Actinopteri; order Kurtiformes; family Apogonidae; genus Pseudamia; species Pseudamia nigra. The sequence goes on along the minus strand of JAQQAE010005516.1, from coordinate 2,464 downwards.
AAAGCCCCTTTCACTGTCTGCACATAGCCAGTGTTACGCAACGGCTAATTACTTCCACTCAGCTCAGACAAAACCGTGGAGGGGGGAGGCAGAAGAGAGACAAGAAAAAGGGATGGAACAGAAAGCGAACAAGAGAAGGAGGCAAAAAAAAAAAAGTAAAAGTCTGCAAGGAGAGGGGCAGATAAGGCGATCGTCGTCATCTCCTCACAACAGTTTACCAAAAATCAGCAGCGAAATATGGTCCAGAGAGAGAGAGATGATGAACAGTATCGAAGCCAGACAGGGCCCGCAGCCCTTTTCCTCTCCAACAATTTTTAGAGATGATGTCATTATTCATGAAAGAAAAAAAAAATAAAAAAGAAAAATGTGTCTGTGCCTCAGGCTCAACTACAGCAAAAGGAAAAGGGGGGGAAAGGTGGGAGAATGGTGGTGGTGGTGTTGGGGGAGGGCTGGGGGTCTCATCTAGGCACGGGTAAGGATGAAAAGGTAAGAAACCAGCAATTAGTCATTTTCCACTTCGATCTGGCTCGTGGGTCGTTTCTAAAAACCAGCAAGTTATCTTTGCGATGCGAAAATCACCAGCAATGGACAATTCCTACGTCACGTTAATTTGACATTTTGGAACATTTTGGTTGTCAGGAAATTTCAACGACATCAACACCAACTAATACAAACATGCGAGCCACAGCTGGACGTCTGACTCCAACTGATATATGAATAATATTTAGTCTCAAAAGTCATATATCAATACCACGAAGCGGGTTTTCTATGCCAAGTACACGTTTGTACTACGAGCACCCATCAGGGACTGGCATGGGGTAACAGACGCTGCCAGGACCTTGGATCAAGAAAAGCGTTTGACTGGACTCGACCAGAATAGAGGAGGTCACGACCGAACCCGAGCACCCAAAATACCGTAAAGCCATGAATGAACACTAAATCACTCCGGCGACGGCTGTCCGGAGGAAAGAGAATAAAAAGAGGACTCAAACGACGCTGTTTGCATTCGAGCTTTACTCTGTACGACTGGTCATTTTTGACCTGGAGCCTGGAGCAGCGGTGTCAAACTCATGCCAACCGGTCACTAAAGCCTCCTTCAAACTGAGGGGAGGAGCTCATCGGTGAAATCACCTGGAAAGAAGACCTGCAGCGTCTCGGCCTCCATGGCACAAGTAGAGCTACTCTTGGATTATGGCACTATACAAATATGACCGAATGGAATTAAAACTCCTGATTGTCTGAATCGTTTGAGTTCTTCGTCCCTCTCGCTGGCTTTTCTTAACGACAATATCAATGTTACAGAAGCTTCCAGGCTGTTCGACGACAACAATGAATGTCTAAGAACAAGATACAATTATTTTTTTTAAAAAAACCCTGCTCTTATTGTACAATTAAATTTTGCCAGTCTAATGAACGATTCGTCCAAAGAACGTGATGCCGGAACGGATTAAATTCGTTAGCTGGGGCACCGCTGTATTGTCATCTAAGTGTTTTTATCGTAATGTTCTTATGTACTATTCATTTTATTTTAGGATGTGCTTTAACATCTGGCACCACTGACACTCGGGACTAGTGATGAACACTAGCCTTTTGGCTAACCTGGGTACATTCATGCGTTTCAATGTTGATTATTCGGATAAGAGGGTGGAGCTGAGTAAGAGCAAGGGACGATGGGTAAGATAAGGCTACCACTAACTCACTGACACGGCTACAGGAGCTCTATGTGTTTTTAATGAGTGTAAGGCGGATAGTCCGACTCAGCCGGTGAGCTGTCAGTCATATCTGTCAACTACTGTGTGCACTAAGCACAGCACATACCTCTGCCAGAAAAACACCCACAGCCACTGAATTGACAATTTCATCCGGATCTACTGCAAAATAAGACACTCGCTTGGAAATAGCAGTAACAAGTACAATAAGACAGTTCACTCCTGGCATCCTGGGGTAATGTGCCAGGAGGACTACATGATGAACTCCATGGCATAGACTGGAAATGGGACATGTCAGCATCAGCTCATTTGCAAAGCGACACACACTGAAACGGCCTGTTTACTACCGAGGACACACATATGGAAGCACAAAGTACAAAACACATTCTAGGGACATGGTAAAACGATATTAAATTGTTAAAAAGGGGTACAATAATTTAGGCAATCATTTACAAAGGGACCACCAAGTCCAGGCAAGAAGTCATAAAACGGCAAATCCATGTGACCTTGACCTCTTTTCTTAAAGGTCACAGGATATTTAGAATCAGTGTAGTCAGTAACCCAGGGGGATGTGACATTTACAAACTCATCGCATAGCTACAAATGTATAAAGGTCAAAGTGCAAAAATGTGAGACTCACCGATCTTCAAGGTCAAAGACAAGGGTCAAGGTCATTTGATGAGTGGTGGAGGGGTTTGTGTGTCTGAGTGATCCTAGGAGCTATGTTGATATGTTGGGGGGGGGGGGGGGGGTAG
>JAQQAE010005515.1:0-17548 GCA_029823295.1 Pseudamia nigra | reverse complement strand
CCAATCAGCATAAATCCTGTTATCATGGTTCCGGATGTGATGGATACTTATCTATTCGGAACCATGATAGCAGGATTTATGCTGATTGGTGTGGGTATTTTTCCTGGTTATCGAGAGAAGAATGGACAGAGTCCAATAAAGCTTTGTTTCAAATTATGCAGTTGGGAAGAGAATCTGGCAGCACGAACTTGGACGATTCCTGAGGTAAATCGAATGAGTGGATAACAACACAGAGGTGCGGGATTCTCTTAACAGAAGTGACTTTTTGAGGTCTGGTACAAAAATATTTTAATTGGAGTATTGAGATGAAATTCCTGTTTGCCTCCAAAGTGATGGCTATCTTGTTTTGTTTTCCCAATGGCCTTGGAACAGGCTGTAATCTCCCCCGGGGAGCGGACTCTGCTCGAGAATGTGCTGCTATCACCCCCCCACTCTCAAAAACATACTGATTGAGAGCTTGTTTGAACTTTCTGAAGGACATTTTGCCTGTCGTGGTGTGAACCACCATGGTTTTCTAGATCTGGACTATTTGCATTGGTTAAGGATTCTTGACTATCAGAACTGGTAACATACAATGCATACATTGAATCATATGCACATTTTACATACACACCCCAACTCTCTCTGACCGTGCTGTTATTGTAAAGAAACTGTTGTCTGCTAAATGTGCAGAAAGAGGGCTTTTTTTCTGTTTTTCATAATTTTGCACACTCATGAACTCAATTCGGATAAGCTGTGCTTTTTCTCTCTCTGTCCCAATGTATCACCTCCCTCCCCCTCTTTTCCCCAAACTGCAAGGTGCGAGCTCAGTTCGCTGCTGTATGTGAATTTTCCCTTTTGTGGGATCAATAAAGTATATCTATTATCCAGAGGACACAACGTCCATAATTTACACAAATACTAGTAAGTGTTTTTCTGGTCAGATTCATATCAGATGAGCTCGACTCGTTTCTGGATGTTGTTGACATACGTCTTTCACTTTACGTGGTATTGTTTTAACTTGTACTTGTAAATGTACAGATGAACTGTTGCTGACAGTGGTTTTCTGAAATGTTCCTGAGCCCACGTCAAGTCATCATATCCTTTACATAATGATGTGGGTTTTTAATGCAGTGCCACCTGAGTCATTGAAGGTCAACATTAGTTTTCTTACTTGCTGAAATGTCTCCAGATTCTCTGAATGTTTTGATATTATTGGTGTAGATGACATCTATAAATTCCTTGGAATTCTACATCAATAAACGTTCTTAAAACGTTGGACAATTTGTTCACACAGTTGATCATAAAGTGTTGAATCTCACCTCGTCCTTGTGAAACACATTCTTTCACGATGTTCCTTTTATACCAGTCATGACACTCACCTGTTTCCAGTGTTTCACCTGTGGAATGTTACAAACAGGTGTTTTTGATCATGCCTCAATGCTCCCAGTCTTTTGTTGACCCTGTCCCAGCTCTTCTGGAATGTGTTAAACATCAAAATTCAAAGACTGAATATTTGCAATAAAATAGTCGAGCAGTTTGAACATTAAAAATGTTGTCTTTGTAGCGGATTCAGTTGAATGCAGGTTGAAAATTTGTTTTTATTACATTTTAGCAACATCCCAACTTCATAGAAATTTGCATTTGTAATATTACACTAAAGTTACATCAAACCACTTTCCTTCATTTTCCTGCCACCTGTAAAACAGTATTGTCATGACAGACCTGTTTCTAAAAATGCTGAGTCACTGTGTCAAATGGAAATAAAACATACACGGTTGAGTGCAAATCATCAAAACCCTGTATTTATTTGAACAAAGATGACATATCACATGTGGACAGAGACAATTTATTATAAAAATGACATTGTCAATTTGAATTGAACCCCCCCCCCCCCCGAAAAGCTGCATGATGTAGCTGGGGAGAAGGAAGTCCGGGCTTCCCTTCCCAAGCTGCGGCCCCCACGATCCGGCCCCGGAGAAGCAGTAGATGGACCAGTGACACGTCAAACATACAGAGCCGGTGGTAGTACCCCAGTTTACGAGCGCATCACCTTACAAATTTCTTGGGTTACAAATAGGAAATGGAGCAAATTTTTGTACTGGCTCACGTGCAAAAAAATCAGGTTGTGAGTAAAATTGTTTGCGAGTCGTACGATAGAAAGCATGTGTCGCACCAACGTCAGCTAGCCGAGAAGCTATGAGAAGCTACGAGACTAGCCGAGACAAAGCGAGAGGTGCGTACACATTTAATATGTGTACGTCAAGTCTCTGATTCCCTCCCTCCTCCACCATCAAGCCTCCTTCGCCTGTAGCAGTCTGTCTCCAAGGTAACGTGTCACTATAAATAATTTTTAGAACAAATTTCATGCATTCCTTTACAGATAATAATAATACATAAACATTCTTTTCCAGATACCCAACATGCACGTAGGGGTATGTATGTATGGGAGTGTTCTTGGGTCTTGGAACGGATTAATTGGTTTTACATGTATTCTTATGGGAAAACCAGTCCTGTGTCAAGTTTTCCGCTTGATGAGCTCGATCCTGGAACGGATTAAACTCATAACCTGGGGTTCCGCTGTACTGGAAAAGCTGTGAAATGCTTAAAAAAAACCCACCTTTTTGGAACATTCCACAGGTGAACAGGAAACAGGTCTCATGATTGGGGATAAAAGGAAAAGCTCAGTGATTCATAAGTAAGAATGAAGTGAGGTGCATCACATTGGGAACAAGTGTGTGAGTAAATGGTCACCAATATCTTTATGGAAGGCCTCGTTTTTTCCATCCAGATCATGCTAAACCACCTTCTGCATGAATTCCAACAGGATGGCTCTGTAGTACAACAGTCAGGGTCCTGAACTGGCCTTAAATGTACTTACATAAATGTTTGGTCCATTACGAAATGTGTAGTATCACAAACACGACACCAGTTGATGAAGAGCTAAAATTCTACATCACGCGAAACAGGAAAACATTAGATTTTTAGAATGACATCCTTTAGTCTTGTCAGCACTCACACACAGCGCTGTTCAAGAAGAGGTGGCACAGCAGACTGATAACCATGTTGCACGTGTCAAATTCAAAATTAACCTATTCAAATGAACAACTAGAAAAATGTTCAATCTCTGAAGAGGTGGTGTGGGATTGCAGAGTCAAAATAGTTCAACTCGCTGGAAAAGCGCAAGAGTTAAATTAACTATTCAGCAGAGAAGTAATCAAGGGATCAAAGCACTGTCGTTGCCATGGTGACCACACATTCCGTTGGGAAAAAAATGTCGAAATGATTAATATTTCAAAAATGATAAAGGTTAGAATTATGAAAGGCAATATCAGAGATGAACTGAATAAGATGAACAATGTGAAGTTTGAATGGTTTGAATCGGACAAAAAAAAATGTAGGAGCAGTTAAACCACAAATAACGTATGCAAGTGGAAGAATAATATTAAAGACTGAAGACAATAGTGGGATTGATGCATGACTCAGCAATCCCACGAATATCTCACATTCAACATTTGACAACAGTTGGCCAAAGCCTCATGTTTTAGTTTTTAGGACTTTGAATATTTCACAAATCATCAGGTTCTATTTTTCGTTACATGGGTCAAATAATGTAGAAACGGATTGTAGATTTATTTATTTCCTCATGACTTCAGTTAATAATGTTGATAATAAACCCCAGATGCACCGTGTGCTCCAAGATGATTTGTGCAGTTCTTAAATAAAATCTTACCTGGTTTGTTGGTCACAGATCCTTTTTTCCTCCACTCAATCCTGCAGACAGTTGTCATTCCAAACGTTGTCCACTAGAGGGCAGTATGCATCAACAAACACCACGAGAACGTCCTGGTGTCTATGTTTCACACACGTGCTTTTAAAACCTTTTGAGATCATTTTCACCAAATTCAAGGCTGGATACCAACAAGACAAAGCATCTGCATTTTTACAGCGAACAAATCCACATGTACATTTTATTTCTGTTAAAGAGAATCTAACTCATTAAAATGATCAGAATAAGCACTAAATCAACACAAACTATAAGTAACGAAATCAACGAAGTGATCAAATGAACTAAAAAACGAACAAAAATGAACTCGACAATGAACACTGTCATTTAGCATTAAATTCAGTACCTTTACTCATTAAAATGCACTGAATTTTAAAAAGTACACTTATTTGATCAAGAAAATGAACAAAAATGTCAAAAATAATTTAAAAGTCGACTACACATGCTGAACAAAACAAGTGAGGAAATAAAAACAATGAACATACGATAAAAAAAAATGAACAAAATAATCAAAATGATTCAAAAACTGAATGAAAAACTAATCAAGGGAATGAAAAGCAAAGGCAATAAGCAATATTTTTTTTAAAAATGAGCGTCAATATTTTCTTAAACAAAAAAAATGGAGAAAATAATCACAATAATTTTAAAGAAATCAACCAGACAATAAATAAAAAAATACAAGAATGTCTTGTGACAAAATTGACCAAAATACGTCATTAAATCAAGAAAATAACCAATAAAATCAAAAAAACTGACAACACGGATTAAGATGAGCAAAATATGCCATAAATTCAGCAAAAATCATTCAAATCTAACCGTTTGTGGTGATCGTGACTTGACAAAAGACACTGTGTGATAGTTTACAGATATGCGAGACGGCTACGAGGCTTCAGTGACGCCTCGTCTCCACCTGTACACGATTCAAATCAAATGAACACATTGAAGACGCATGAAAGCACACGACACAGCGAGTTCTTCAAGTAAGAGTGACCATGTTTTTAATATCTTAAACATCTGTGCAACATTGTTCACAATGTTACATCACTGCATGACCTGTAATGTTCACAATATTTACAAAAAAATGCTGCTTACATCAAACCATTAAAAAAAAGTCCAAACAATCTCAAAAATAATGGACTCTGACAAACTATCCCTAGCCCACATTAATGCAAAAAGGAAAGAGGAAAAAAAAAATCAGAAACAAGAGCAATCAAGTGCACATCATACTTCACGCAAGTCTATTTTTTGTAAAGTATATATTAGTGAGAAAATATATACTTAATTACAAGTCGAAAACGTAAAATACTGACAAAAAGGAAGAGGGAAGAGAGACGTGTAAAAATAAAAGGAAATAGTTGAAATCACTCACACCTCACACAATCACAGGCAGGGGGAGTGGGGGGGGGACGACTGCACAGACTATTGAGAACACAAAACGAGGTTGAACTCTAGACCACGAATGACATGAAGATGAAGCGGCGAGAACGGATCGGTGATGCGCGGCTCCGGCGCCCTGACGGGTTCCGGCACGGTCGTCGCGCTGACGAAGGAGAGGAGGAAGCAGAATGAACTTTACCCAAAGAGTTGGCGTGTTTTTGACTCTGACCACGGCTGGACAGTTTTGCAGGAAAAAAAAACAGCTTCTTTAAAGATCCCGTATCTTCACGCATTTAAGCAGGGGTCTCAAACTCGTGCCGTTCGGAACACCCTTCTGACTGTGTGTTTCTGTGGGCCCCCCTCCTGCAGGAAGGGTCTTATGGGTTTGGTGATGTGTGCTTTGGGTGGGAGCCAAAGTCGGGGGCCTTGGTTGTCCAATCCCTGGTTGCCAAGACTAGCTCCAACTAGGAGGAAGCCCCAGGACAGACCCAGGACACGCTGGAGGGACGATGTCTTTCAGCTGTCCTATGAACGCCGGGGGGTCCCCCCGGAGGAGCCGACTTAGGGGAGAGGAATGTCTGGGCTTCTCTGCATAGGCTGCTGTCCCCGCAACCCTGAGCAGGGTAAGCGGAAGATGATGCATGGATACTTTTTACTCTTAGTTACGGTGGTCACGGATAAAATCTGCTCATCTCGGGCCTATTTGTTTCATATTGCGTCAGTCACACACATAGTGCTGTTGATTTTTTTATCCATTGAATGTTACTACGCTGTTCATACAGTACGTGCTAAATGCCACAAGCATGCACGTGTTTAGAGGTCGCCTATCCATCCGGATGAGCCGACTTTCCAGACTGAATAAAGAAAATGAATTAAAAAAGCACAGAACAAAATAACTCGTGATGTCACACACACACAACGGCCCGTTGTCTCATGTTGCGTGTATTTCTCTGGTCTGGCAGCGCTGAACAAATGCAGAGTTTCTCTCGACCTCAAAACCCAGTAGATGTGTTCTCAGAGTACGGGACCTTTAAAGTGAGCATGTCGAAAAAGACGGGCAAACGAAACCAACCGTAAAACCTGCATCGTCGCCTCTCGACACCTGTTATTTAATACTGATCTGTTCAGTTTCCTGGTTCATCTGCTGCAAATTCACGAGACGTCCGGATTTTTCAGTGTGCGCAAAAATGATTTGTTAAAAAAACATTTGATGGGAAGTTTAAAATCTCGTCAAATATACGAATTCAGGCGGAGACGTGACACAATGCAATGGCGAGTGTGCCGAAAAGGTGGGATAAGTCCCTATGGGTGGCAATAAAACTTCAAAAGTCAGACACGTTCTCAAACTGTAGTGTTCTTTAAAAAACACATTTGTATTGTGCACTGGGAAAAGTCTGCCGCAGCAAAATATTTTCACGTTTTAGCACGATTTGTTGCTGAATAACAAGGTATTTCCGGGTTTTATTTTGTGTTTGATTTCTTTTCCTTCGAACAAATTGTTTTTTGTGTTATAACATTTTTCATTACGATGACCGACTGCACCATAAAAAGATATTCTCGCATTATAATAAACATGCTCTTACGACATAAAAATCAGAAAATGAAAATATTTTGCCAGAACAAACTTCTCATCCATTCATCTAACATTCCCACTTTTTTTGCTACTGTAATGTTAGCGTTTCAAACGTACAGCCGGGCTTCGAGCCCATTTGTCGGGGGGAAGGAGTGGGTCGTCTGAAAGGAGGTGGCGTCAAAGGCGTGACGGAAGCGAAGCGCTGCAGTGTTTCGGGTTTTCCGTTGATCTTTGTATATTGCACTTGATCATTCCGTAGTGTTTTCAGGTTACTTTTGATCTGGAGGAGCAGCTGCACACGAGGTCTGCGCGCGTTTCCCGAATACTGTGCGTCACCGAGCGGCGGCGTGATGGTTCCTCCCGACAGCTCGTACGTCTTTAAACTGCATTTCAACATAAAAAAAAAAAAAAAAAAAAAACACCACTCTGCCTCTCCACATGTGCATAATCATAAATACTCTGGTCTTGGAGACAGATGTTTTTTTTTTTTCTTCCAATTTTTGACATTTTCTGTCCATGACACAATCTTTAACAAAACAAGTACATCAGAAAGCCTCATTGTAAAAACAAAAAAGGGTTATGCCGACTTCTTAAATGAAGAGAACATGACCTTTGTAATGGACTCTGAATACATGATCTATTCACTTGTTATGAAACAAAAAAGAAACACACATATACACATATAAGGCTCGAGTTCTCAACTCTTGGTAGTATTATTGCCATCTAGCATATTTGTAAAGCTTAAAATAAATATGGAGTACTGTACATAAATAATTTACATCAATAAGCAGAACAAAAAAAAAACACAAGGCCTCGAAATGTGAGAAATGCTTCCACTGCTCGTCCAAACCAAGTTAGTGTTCCTTAGGATGACGTATATCCGCCCATCAGCTTCTATCTAAAGCTATGTCAACAACGGCTACAGTTATGGGGAAGAAAAATAAAGTCACTGTACACACAAGCACGAGAACATGATCACAACAACCGGATTCATGAATGTAGAGTGAGTCCAGGAATCCACCCGGAAACAACCGTCAATATTGTTGCATTTCAGGGTCAAAATTAAAAGGGAAGAAAAAAAAAAAACCAAAAACTGCAAAGGACAAGTGACCTTTTGTCTGTCTGACTGATGACCTTCCTCAAGCAGGTGGATGTCGGTTCAGGTGGAAGAGACTCCTAAGTAAGCGGTTTGTTTTTGTTTCACACAGCTAGGGATTCTGGAGTAGTTCACATCTAAAAGTATTTGGTTTTGTCCAGACTGTGGCCAAAAGTGGTCACCGTTTAAAAATGTGCCTCCTCGTGTGTCTCAGTTCTGACCAGATCGGCTCTGATCTGGTCAGAACTGCTCATCTGGTAGATGAAAACTCATCTACCAGATGAGCTTTCAAGGTAAACTAGAAAATGTTCAATCTCTGAACAGATGGCGTGGGACTGCTGAGTCAAAATAGTTGGAACTTGCTGGAAAAATGCAAGAGTTAAATGAACTATTCAGTGGTGTAGTAATCAAAGGATCAAAGCACTGTCGTTACCTTGGAAACCACACATTTTGTTAGAGTTCTCCATTCATTTCCAATGGGAAAAAATTGGTCAAAAAAGCTTGATATTTAAAAAATGATAAAGGTTAGAATTATGAAAAGCAATAGCAGAGACGTCCTCAATAAAATGAATAATGAAGTTTGAATGGTTTGAATCGGACAAAAAAAAAAAAGTAGGATTAGTTAAATGACAAAAAAAAAAAAAAAAAAAAAAAAAAAAAAACCGGAAATGGAAGAATAGAGAATAAAGATTGAAGACAACAATAGTGGGATTGCTGCATGACTCAGCAATCCCATTAATCACAGTAACGGTTAATGTGGAGTCTTTTCTAGCCTGTCATTGCATAATGCTGTGAATGAATAGAATGCACCTTACGAATGCAGGGCCTCAGAGTTTTAGGCATCATTGGGCAAAAATTCCATAACAACCTCTCAACATATTATGAACAATGGAAAACCTATTCAGTGACAGGAGGCGACTGACGGCTCTAATTATCTATTCAGTGTTTAGATTCTGTCAGGTGTGATTCTACTGCTTGGAAAAGTCGCAAATGTTGGTATTTTTTTAACACTTATGGCTGTTACAGTTTTAAATGTTTGGGAGATCAAAAACCTGACGATGGAACCTGTGGAGTGCTGTTTCAGCAGGCTCACGTGGGACAAGACACTTTCATATAGTGATATTAGAGACATAGGATGTTGAAATCATCCTGCAATGGATTCATATTCACATTACTGGAAACCTTTGAATGTGGACTGACAAAATTGATCTAGTCCTCAAACCATCTTGAGTTTGTTCACCCCTAGCATTAGACCTGTCCGCTTGTGATCAGACCATTCAAAACTACTCTGTTGGCAAACTAGCTAGTAGCCAATCGTTTGCGGTGGACCGACCAAATCATTAAACAGACAACCTGCTAGTTATGTACGTCTGTTTTTAACCTGCACCAGATGCTGAAGGAATCTGAAATGCAGGCCGTCTCTCCTCAGTCATCCTGTGGTTAGATCAGTGTTCAATGGCTGTTCAGTGAGGTTGATGCAGAAGTAACTTTAAGTTGAAATACAGCTGCTTGGCCGCTGGGGAACCGTTCGTCCAGCTCCAAGAAGCTTTTTTCACATAGCGATACATGTGATTCTATCTGAAAATACTATGCGGTCTCAAATGTTTAATTTGGACCCTCTAATAAGTAATGTGGTAGTCCATCTGCAACTTTGTGCGCCTGGTGAAGTCGGACTGATTCGGACCTTCATATTTTCCATTTATTCAATATGTTCATCGTTTTACCTGAGATACACTCAGCTGCAGGTGCAGGTAAGTGTTCACACAAACAACATTGTAATATGACTGACACGGCGTAGCAAAGTTTTACCGTGTCAGTAAGCTAGCGACTAATATTAGCTTTCCCATGAGCCCTCTGGCATGAACGGCCATTCGTCCAAATATGGCTACATCCTGTTTTTAACTCCAAAATGGCAGCCAGGAAGTAACAACCCGATCGGCCTCAAAATGACCCTTCAGAAACTAATGGGTGATGTCACGTCACTTTGTCCACTAATATATACAGACTACGAGTTAGATAAGGTACAGATGCTAGCTCTGTAGCAACTACCGCTACTGTTGTTTTCAACTCTGCAAGCGAGTGCATGACCTCATGCACCATGAGGCTGTGTTGACTACCGGCAGGTTTCCTGACAGACCGCTACAACGATCGGCTTCCCAACATTGTACACTGCACCTTTAATGCAGGAGTGAAGGGAGTCAGGTTATTTGTGTCTGCATGTCACATGACACTTTCATTCTTCTACTGTTTGGCTGGTGGCAAACTGAAAGTTTTTTTGACACAATTTCGACTTTCATTAACATAGAATCTTGACTTTCTGCAGCACTGCTTTGATTATTTTACAATTCGCAAAGACATGTTGAACAGCATGCTGGATTCAGTGTGAACCGAGCTGAAGTTGAGATCAAACTGACATTCACCTGTTGGAGGAAAGAAGCAAAGTCCCAGGCTGGGGGGTAAAGAGCTATGTCCAAAAAAATCTCCATGTTTCAGTTCTTACACTAGAAAAACTCCTGAACTGCAACAAACATGACCAAACATCACTGTTTGAGGGTGGACACAGCAATCTGTCTTTCATATACAGTGACTGGAAAAACTCAAAACATCACCAGCCAGTCATCGTCGACGTATGAAAACCATGATGCCTTTTTCTGAGATTCACCAACGCCGCTCTGGCTGGTGGCGATTTCCCGGGGAAACGCTGAACACGTTCTGCTGGTAAAGTTCATTCTGCTGGGGTTTGTTTTGTTTTTTCTCTCAAAAACAAAATGAACACTTAACTGGTGTGAAGTGACTATGGTGAACTCATACTCATGCCTGTTCCATTGCTGTTCCCTTACAAAAAAACCAAAAAGATAACAAAAGAAAAAAAACAAACAGCACATCTTACAGTTCATCATATAAAAGCTTTAGGCTGTAATCTTATTTATCCTATACATGCGGCCGTATGCCACCGCACTTCTGAATAGAAACCAAGACATTGGTACACTTCTGCTTTGTTTTTGTACAATAAAAGATAAAATGTGCATTAGGTACGCTTGTACATGACATTGTACAATATTTACATACAATTCTTAATAGCATGAAATTTCAGGATTATCTATATACATATTGAAAATGTATCAGAAATATTTGGACTGTCTATTTTTCTTAAATATGTAAGGTAATGCTCGTAGCTTTTTTTGTTTGTTTTACTATCTTATACTAGAAAAAAATAGTTAATTCAGTGAGCTGTAGACAAATTGCAACCGTTTGGATGTTTTTTTTTTTCTCTATTTTTCGTTGTGTTTTTTACAGTTAAAACTGTATTGGTGATCGGATTTTCCAGCACCTTCTTGTGGTCAGTCATTAAGTCAAGTTGACACCATGGAACAAACGATGTACCACTGAACAGTCCATGTGTAGCACCTGTTAGAGAGCTCAGACCGCATCAAGGCTGAACGGAACCAAATCTCCGCAAAGGCATTGAAGACGTTCTTGGGCCGACACATTCAATGTTATCTGGATATCTTCCTCCTCTTAGGCTTGGGGAGCTTCACCTGACGATCTCTGGACGGGATCTGGCGGTCGGGGACAAAGACGACAGGGTGACGACGGCACAAAAATAAAGACACGTGAAAGCAGAGCCATCAAAGGGAGCAGATACTCACCGTGCCCGACATTTTATCCAACTCGCTCATGGCCTCGTGGATAGCAGCTTCCAAGTGATTATTCAGTTTTCCCGGTCTGTTGGGGAATATTTAAATATAAAATTGATGTTGAGGCAGTCAGGCACATACTGTGCCCTAGAACATTTGGTTTCTGCCCAGATAAAATCCTCAAGACACCACTAATGTTTGAAGTAAGGACCATTTATGCTCTACACTAGTGTGTTGCGTATCAAACGTTGTCAAACATCGCTGGCCTTCATACTCCAACGTGTACTTGACGTCAGCATGTATGTACATAACACATCCGCTAGCAGACAGTGTGGTGTTCAGACTGCTGTGTCCTCTGGTGTGGAGTTACATTGGATTTATATCTGAAAATACTCAGCGAAAAATGTTTTGTCATGAGTCACTATGTCTCAAACATTTTATTTGGACCCTCTAATAAGTGATCTGGTCCATCTTTAACTTTTTGCCCCATTATTAAGATATTACGGCGAATAATCTGACAAATCACTGCCGTGGTGGGGTTTGATTGACATGTTGCTATGACAACTAGTCTTGCCGGTAGGGTTGGACAGAGTCGGACCTTCTCCATCCATTCATCATCTTCGGCTTGTCCGGGTCAGGGTCACGGTCATGAGGCCATCAGCCTAAGCAGAGAAGCCCAGACTACCCTCTCCCCAACCAGCTCCTCTGGGGGGACCCACAGGCATTCCAAGGCCCACCGAGAGACATAGTCCCTGCAGCGTGTCCTGGGTCTGCCCCAGGGCCTCCTCCCAGTTGTAGCTAGTTTAGGCAACCAGCGATTGAACCACCCAGGCCCCCACCTTTGCCTGCCATTCAAACCACACAGCTCCGTACCCTTACAACCCTTCCTGCAGGTGGTGGGCCCACAGGAAGACAGTCATAAATTTATTCAATATGTTCATAGTTTTACCTGAAATACACTTGACTGCAGTTGTGGGGAAGTGTAATAACAACACTGTAACAGGATTTTGTCTAACACTGCTTGATGAAGTTTTAGTGCATCCGTAGGCTAGCGGTTAGTTAGCTTTCCCTACGCTGCCATTCATCCAAATATGGTTGCATCCCGTTTTTGGCTCCAAGGTGTTGTCCAGAATGACACCATACAGTCTATGGGCCAGACTCTCCTCAAAAAGTGAGCCATTTCGGTTAATCTTTCAGTGTTTATGGCGTGCTCTATTCTTTTTCTTCTTCTGCTAGGCAGGCTATACTGCACAACACTACCCCTACGACTTCCGGTTGTACTGCTCTGCTTTCTACGTTGAGGTATGCATCCATAAGCTCCTCGAAAACGTACCAAACTTGGTACATAATTTACGCTGAGACCAGACAGAACACCCCCTCTTGAATACCTACGCCAACTTAGTGTGGAGCACAAATGGGCCTTTAGACAGTAATTCAAGTGAATAGATTAAAAAACTGAAAACATTTAAAGTTTTCAAGCACATGCTGTGAACTCACTTCAAGCCTCTTTTGGCAGCCCGGTCAAGTGCCTCCAAGTCATGTGTTAGTGTTTTAAGTTTCTCTGGCTCTACCTGAATGAAGACAGGACAAAAAAAAAAAAAAAGTTAGTTGTGAACTATTCGGCAGCAGATTTAACACTCCTCATCATGACTTGCCTCAAAAATGAAAGGTTTGGACTCAAGTCTGGCATACACTGTGTGCAGATTCAGACCCAATTTCAATCGTGCTTCACACCCTCCACTATTTTATGACCCGAGTGAAAGGTCGGGAACATATTCGATTACTGTGTGTTTTCTCTGCTTTTCCCCTCACTGCGCCTGTGCAGCAACAGAAACAGTGAGTGAAATCAAGAAGAGAACAATGAGTGTCACAGAAATCTCATGAACTGGAGCCAATAAGATAGATATAGATAAAAGTTTAGTTGCAGACGGGCAGGCATAGGCATACAAACGTAATAATACTAGAAGCCCGTGTCAGTCATGTGTGACACAACAGGTCAAACTTGTGTCGCTTCGCAAAGGAAAAGGGGGAAAGAAACAGGGAATCCACAGAGGTGGAAAAAACACAGTATTCCTGTCCAGTTTTCACTGAAAAATAAGGTTAGGGGTGTCTGATCTCACTTGTACAGTGTACTATACCTTCATGTTCACACATTTCTAAAGTCACAGTGTACATCAGCCTTTAGTTTCAAAGATTTGGCTGTTTTGCAATCTTTCTCCAATAAAAAATGTTTAAAGACAAATGCAGCATTTTGTATAATACGTGTAGCCATCTGTCTTAAACTAAATACTGTAACTGCCAAGGATTCCCCACATACATTTGTTAAGACAGAAAAGTGAACAAGCAGAACTATAAACTGACAGTAATATACAATAAGTAAGCAGCATCATTTGACACCTAGTTCAGTGTACCTAAATAGCTGCTGGCGAACAATCAGACCAACAGAAAGAAATAATATGTAATCTGTGTTTCACAGAGCAAGCTGCAAGTCAAACATATGGTAAAAATGGGTACACAAAAACAAAGTGTAAGCAAACACTTACACAATAATAATCATAATACACATTTATAGACTTCTTTCAGAACCCTCTAAGACATCTTATGTTAACAGTTTAAAACAAATATACAAGCATAATAACATCATAGTTAACATAGTTAACTAATGTAATGCATGTATGGCAAAAGCAAAATCCTATGAAGGAATGCTCTGCAAAGATGAAACACTATGAAAGGTAAAAGTAACTGTTCAAACAGTAATTAATGCAATAAAAGTTACCTAAATATACTTTACCTAGAAACCTAAGAGCAACAACTATTTAGCTGTTACTGAGCTACATGTAAACTTACATAAATAAACTACAAAATGTTCGATCTCTGAAGAGATCGTGTGGGATTGCGGAATCAGAATAGCTGAACTTGCTGGAAAAGTGCAAGAGTCAAATTCAGTGTAACTATTCAGTGTAGTAATCAAAGGCATTGTCCCGTTGTTGCCACAGTAACCACACATTCTGTTAAGAGTTCTCCATTCATTTCCCATGGGGAAAAAAATGTGTCAAAAAAGCTTAATATTTGAAAAATGATAAAGGTTAGAATTATGAAAAGCAATAGCAGAGATGTCCAGAATAAGATGAACAATGTGAAATTTGAATGGTTTGAATCTGACAAAAAAATGTAGGAGTTGTGACATGATAAAGAACGTATGGAAGTGGAAGAAGAATAAAGACTGAAGACAACAATAGTGGGATTGATGCATGACTCAGCAATCCCACTAATGATGTAGTTCATTAACTGCAATGTATGCATAAGCTAAAAGTAGAAAAAAAAAACGCTAAAAATAAATCAACATGAAAGTACAACACTTGTAGATGAATATTAGAGTTAGTTTTTAGCCATATGAGCAGAACTCAGCAGGTCTATAAGTGTGAGAATCTCTGGTTGTGCTTTTCGGGACAGAGACAACAAAGAACCAGACAAATGAACAAGGGCATTAGAAAACAAACTCTTATCCAATGCTTTAGTCTGTGAAACACTCCAGTCAGTGAAAACTTTAAAATTTAAGCTGGCTGCAAAAATGTTAAGAGGTGTTCACACAGGGATCTCACCTTGGCCTGTTCACGAAGCTGCAGAGCAGCACTGTGCACTTGTTCGTCCCCAGCTAGCTTGGCAGGCCAGGGTGGAAAGCCCTTCAGCTGGCCCCAAACCAGTTCTCCCATGTTAAAGGTCCTGGAGCGGTAGTGAAGCAGCTCTGAAGACGGAGAGTCCGGCTGCCGAAGGTCCTCCTCACTGCTCAGGCTCTTTGTGTCTGAGGGGCTGGGTGCCATCCCGTTGAAGTGACCGTTGTAGTGGCTGTAGTCTTTGGCTGTGGCCAGAGGTCCCTCCAGGCTGGTGGAGGAGCTAGGTGACTGGTCGTCCCCTGTCAGCTCATGTCGTGGGGGGCCCAGGACTTCTCCATATCCCCTGGTGTTAAAGTGTGGGGTGGCGCCGTTGATGTGGGCGCAACGTTCTACTGTCTGTTCCAGACGCTCTTTGTAATTTGAAGGTGTCCGGTTGCAGTTGTTGAAGCGATAGCCGTCATCAAGAAAGGCCTTATCATGGGCCAGTGCCATGCCGTGGTCATTGGAGCCTTCAGTGGGGCAGGGGGGGGCAGGAGCCAGGCTAGCAGGACGCTCCATGCAAGGACTACTCCTCACCTGGGTAGAACACTCAAGAAACTCCTCGCCACCCCAGGCACTGTTGTTACTGTGCGTATCAAAGCCAGCCCCATGCTGCGTCTCCCCATCCCACTGACCCCTGGGCGTTCCACGGCCGGGAGAACGGAAGTAGTCATTGGCCTCCGGTCCATCAGGAGTGCTCTTCCCTGGATCCATATTCTTGTGAGCCCGCCTGACCTGCCTTGGTCTGCCCGGCTGCTCCCCTTCTTGGTGCCCGTGTAGGACTGCACTAACTGCTTGGGGAAGGTTGACCGGCTCCCCTATGGAGGCAGTGAAGGCACTCATGGCGCTGAGGGCAGGCACAGGGCTCGCCTGTGTGGTCCCGCTCACTGTGGTTGTGATAGTGACATGCATGCCTTTACTGGCAGCATCTACCACAGCTCTGTAGATGGCATCCACTGCCTCTGGTCCACCACTGGGGCCTCTGTCGGAGCATGGTGTACCTACAGGTGGCCCCTCACTCTGGGGCTGCTGCCCCTCTGAAAACTGTGGATGCTGTAGCATCCCCTGCTGTGGGAAGCACAACAGTAATGTCAGAACTTCAGAAAAGGTGTATGACATTATACCGACTCATATCAGAGAGGAAGTTCTCCCACCTGGTAGTTCTGGTAGAGGCAAGCCATAGAGCTGGCATTGGCGCTGTTGCTGTCGGAGTACTGTGGGTTGTCAGAGAAGTGCTGCTGACCCTGGTAGGCTGGGTGGGAGGCCACGCCCTGATGAACCTGCTGCTGGTACATCTGACCTCCGCTGGTGTTGATGTGAGGCTGCATGCTTCCCATGCTGCAGCCGAGGGAGGAGGGGTTCCCTGCACAGCCAGTGAGACAAAAAGGTCACAAAACGTGTCTGAACAGATCCAACTGAGTGTTAGAATATAACAGCTAACAAAATGAGGAAGAAAATGGCCAAGTAAATGTTTTTGCATGGAAATTATGAACAAAATGACCAAAAATAACCCACCAAATACATAAAGAAATAAAAAATAATCATAAAGGTGAACAAAAATGACCAAAATAATCCACAAAACAAAGAAATTGATCAAAATAATTCTAAAAATAAACACAATAACCAAAATAAACAAGAAAGACAGGGAAAATGTAAAAAAAAAAAAAAAGACAAAATCATTAAATTAAAAAACTGACCCAGTATAGGACAATCCATTTAGGGTCCAGCCCTAACTTTTATGGGAGAGCTATGCAAACTTTGAATGACAAGTTAAAGAAACCACATTTGTCAAAACGCAATTATCCAAATAAGTGATGATCCAGGTTTATGGCTCTTAATCCAGCAGTAACAGCCAACTCACAGCAGTTCAGTTTAATTTTTACTTCGTTAAATGAGAATGAAAGGCAGCCGGGAATGACCAATTCGCAGAGACAGAAGAAGTTGCACATTAACAATCTGTTGCACCCAAAAAGTAACAGAACTGCTGCCAGATGCACAGCACAAAGGACACACCACCAACAAAATGCATCAAGGCCACAGATGTATCTATGAATGAAGAGAAAGCCCAGCAGCAATGTTATGCAGACAAAGCCAACGCGAACACAGAATCTCAGAGGCCTGACGCTGTGCTCAGTGTGTGTGTGTGTGTGTGTGTGTGTGTGTGTGTGTGTGTTTGGACGAGTGGTGACTGGAGCAGCTGGTGCGATGCTACGTCGCTGAAGGGCAGCTGTGTGTATTCTCCATTTTTTTCTCCTTTTCTTTCTTCCTCTCTCTCCTCTCCAATGCTGAGAGCCACGACTCGGCCGGCCCCCTCCCCCTTCCTCCCTGCGTCCTCCGCTAGTGCTATGATATAGTGACGGCTGTTGCCGGGGGAGGTTGCCATGGGAACCGAGTGATGATTGGTGGTGCTGTCCACTGCCAGGAAGCTTGTTGGGGGGAGTTGGG
>JAQQAE010005514.1:0-17548 GCA_029823295.1 Pseudamia nigra | reverse complement strand
GAAGGGGGTAAAAGAAGAGCATGAAGTAGGAGGAGGGGGAAGTGACATTCAGTAATGTGAGACTTTGTTGGACTGAGGCTAAAAGCATGCTGCAGTGAAAACTACAGCATGCAGTTCTCCCTGTAATTTCAGCAGCTCCTGCATGGATTTGCATCTCATTAAATGTATTAACTTTGTGGCTGTGTATGTGATAGAGAAACTGTGAGTAATTTGTGTGTGTGTGTGAATTCACCTGGGCGTCTTTCACAGTCATCTGGCCTTTGTCTCGGTTGCCATGGAAACCAATAGTGACCTTCCACACCCTCTCACCAGGGCGGACCCGCTGCACGAAGTTGGCGGGGAAAAATCCCACCTTGTCTTTGCTTTTCCCCTGGTAAACATTGGACACACACACACACACACACGCACACACACACAGATATAAATAGATATTTCATTTTCTGACCTGACCAAAGGAATTTAGCTCTAATTGCTTGTTTTGAACCACAGAACAAAAAGCCATCAATTCATCAATCCAATCATTCAGGAGAAAAACACAATCTGTATGGAAAACACTACTCCTGACACAAAGAACGGACTGGTTTTCCATTCATCTGCATACTCGTATTTCCAGGTGGGACTCCAGTCTTTGATAATCGCTGACAGCCCTGGACACAGCTCTTTCATTCTGTTTACATGACCAGTTTGCTTGATGTGCGTCCCATTTAAACCACATTTAACCAAATGCATTTCTAAGAAAGAATCACCTTTAGCAGAAAATTGACATAATGGGATTTGTTTTTGTCACAAATGCTCTCAGCCTCTCACTCTGCCGCTGCCGTTTCGGCAGGTGGGTGGGGCTCACACTGAGCTCATCAGTGGGGCTGGTGCACCTGGGCTCTGTGTGTCAATGCTGCTGTGAAAAGACATCTGAAGCTCAGGCCAAATCCACACGTAGCCAGGAATTTATAGAAATGTATACCCCCCCCCCCACCACCATTTTTAATTATAACATTGTACACACAAGATCATTTTCAGAAAAGTTTTCGTCCACACTAACCTGCAAAAATATACCGTAGAATGCTATCATGACCATGCCAAACATACAGGGGCAGTGTAATGAGAAGCAAAAAACCATGCTAACCAATCAGAATCTAGAAAAAAAAAAACATGTAAATTCCTGTTCCTCTTTGTAACTTCCGAAATACAGTGGAACATAAACATGGTGACAAGTTGTGGACCAATAAAGAAGTGGAGTTGCTCCTAAATGGGCAGGTGTGTTTGTAAATACAAACAATTGAAAAGCATTTTCATGCACATAAACGACAGCATCACCTTAACAGCATCCATGATGATAATTCAGACGTCGCACACCTGATGTTGATGCAGTTTTGTCGCACACTGTGATGTTCGGCACGTTGAAAGTCCATTTCCCCAGGTCCACACGCAAGCACAAAAACTGAGTTTTCCAAAATGTCCACGTTTCAGAAATGATCATTTTCAGTGACCAGATCTGGCGTTTTCATGTGGATGACGCAGGAGAAGATGTCAGTTTTCCCAGATACCAGCTACTTGTGAACATGGCCTCAGTCTCACCCCCCTATGAGAGACATCCTCCTGGCTGTTCAGCATTTGATGTGTGTTGCTGCACCAAACAACATGTCATACACATATATTCCCATTCATGCACTCATCCACACTAGTGCTATTACTGACTACACATTCCAGCTCTTTTTTAGGTTAATTCTTTATTAAATGAACAATTTATTAAATTGGCTTCATTGTGTGCATCTCCTTTCTTTCTCGTGGCCATGTGGCCTGGACTGTGACATCTTTAATTATCAACATAAATACTGGACCAAAAAGCGAACTGTATTTATTTGCGGAGCCCATTATCCTTCCCATTCTCTTTAGAGAGTGTGACACATGCATACAAAGCTCATGGGCGTTAAAAATCACATGACTTCCTCTCAGCTGTTTTGTTCATGGGAGGATGATTCCAGCACATTAACAAAAAACAAGTCGCACTTAAATATGAGTGCATTTCTCTGTGTGAACAATCAGTGATTTGAAATAGCGCTTGACCTTGGTACGTCGCTACCAAGTTTTCACATGGTTTGATCATACTCTTTAACCCTCTCAGGGCCTCCTATGGCACTTAGATGCAGCTCTTTGCCCTTTCAATAGTGTCTAAAGAAATATTTTAGCTCTGCATTTCACTTTAGTGGAACATATTCAGGGTCCTTTCCCCTGGCGTTTCATTTATGTAAAGGCTTGTCTGTCCTCTGGCAGGTGAAGGTGAAGATCTTCAGCTGTCTCATTAAACACTGACAGCAATTTGTCTTCTCTCGTTCCATGTTAACTAGCTTTGCCAACACCCACACCTGCTGTCCTTCAAACACATCAGCAGCTCTTTATCTTATTGTTACTTGAGTGCTGTACATGGAACGAAAAGCATCCACGTTGCCTGTCTAACTAAGAGAACTACCGTGGCAAAATGAAAGTGAAAGAAAGAGAGCATGCGATTTTACATTTTCCAATAAGAGAAATATGTTCTTTCATAGCGTACCTTCCACCAGTCCTCGTTGGAGTCATCTGTGACTTGGATTCTGTCACCAGGCCTGACAGAAAAGAGCACAGAAATATATATTCATGAGGAATACTGGTTTACCTTCACTCATTTTCTTGCATATTTTGTTTTTGTAACTTATTTTGCTAATTTGTGTTAACTGATGAGTATTTTGGCCATTTTTGATCATTTGTGCTTATTATGTACCCTTATTTTATAATTTACTTCAGTTTTCTTGATCATTATATCATTTCATTAACTTTCCTCATTTTTGTCATTATTTTTGTACATTTTTGCTCATTTTGTTGCCCACTTTATTCATATTTGATTTTTTAGGTCTCTCTTTGTATAATTGATTATGTTGTTGTTTCTGAAAAACTGCATCCTTTTTTACTCATCGAGGTGGAACCAAATGTAACTGAGTAAAAGTAGTTTTTGTAATCACAACACCTTGATATTTATTCATCAGAAACTGTATTTTCTATATGCAACAGTGCTTTGGCATAACATATATAATAAGTGGCCTCACTGATTCCACAACAGTAACAATCTGACTACGGGTCCATGTGACGTTTTCAAAATAAATATAAAAAAGGAATATATTGCAATATTTCCTCAAAATGCACATGCCCATTTAATAAACACAGTTTTATTTAGAGATTTAAAAAAGTGTTAATAACTAAGCTTTCTGCATTGAAATGACTGAGCATTTATTACACATTTTCTGGAATTTTATTCAGTTTAATAGCATGCTCATGCCATCACGTGTAATGTTAAAAATTGCTTACAACGTCATTAGAATCACATGACATTAATTTGAACTGTATTTAGAGGCAAAATAAAGCATTTTCTTGTCCAAACACATTCATTTCTAGTCCGTCTGTGTTGCTGACTAATAAAATCTGAAAAGGGTGAAGCGAAAGCACTAAAGCAGTTGACTTGTTGATCTGTCATTTGACAGTGAGACTGTTTTAAATACTGCTTGTATATTGCCTCTCTGTTCTCAGATTGTTGAACAAAACTAACGTGAAAAATATCAAGACTCAAATTGCCTTACTTACCACAAGAACACTTTCAATTAACAGAAGTGCAGTCGCAATATTTAGAATGCACTTTGAATGCTGTATGAGTGCAGTTTGATCGTTGGTCAGAAGGTGCATTGCGGTTCATTCAAGGGGCTTTCAGGACATTCTGCCAGGATTTGAAGTTGCTTACCATTTCGCTTCTCTCAACTGTGATCAGAAGGTTTTGAATGCTGGAATGCCGTAAGAATGTGTAGAATGCAGTCATGGTGCAGTTAGATTACACTTCGAATGCCTTTTGACAATTCTCCACTTCGAATGCACCTCCAAAGTTTTAAGCATGACTAAAACATTCAGGCCAGCCACAAGAATGGGCCCCAATATTTGGAATGCATTCAGATTGTAGCCAAAATTTTTAGAATGCACTCCAAATATCCAGGAATGTACAAAGACTTTTCATTTCGATAACATTCCGGCTCATTCCGCCTCTAGTGAGACAGGGGTTAAGAAATGTCATGTCATTAAGTCCTCTGCACTCAGCAGTTTTCTGCACCTACTGACATATAAAGACAGTGTCTTTCGGTCACACACTCAGTGTGGCTGTTTGTCCTTCTCAGCCTCCTGGTGCGCTCACCCCCCTCCTAACCTGAACACCACAAACCTCGACTATTATCCCGCTGGGGAAGCAGATGGTGTGTGAGTGTCAGTGAAAATGTGACCACAGGTACATTACACAAACACAGGACAAAATGAAATGCACAGGACTCACTGTAGTTCCAAGTCATTTTTCTCCTGAGGCAGGAACTTGTAAAGCGCCACATAGGTGTGGATGGAGTGAACCTCCAATCGCTTAGGAGTCTGCCAATGCAAGAAAATAAAAACAAAGTGAAAGAGACAAAAAGAGATTGTTGTGTGGCTGATGTTGAAGTCTAAATTAATTTGAATTGAAAGAGCTACAGAGCTTGAAGGGGGAAACAGAAATCACGTTAACCAAGAAAAATGTGCTGAAAAGAGAGATAGAAATGCTGACTACACACCTTCAGGCTGACCCTGTCTTCTGAATCAGCCTTCTCACTTTCAGGGGGAGTGAGCACTGGAGAACAAGATACAGAAATACAAAAGGGAGAGGAAGATGTAAAAGAAAAATAGATGGAATGATAGCTCACATGACAGAACAGAAATAAAAGAAGAGAGGCAGACAGAGAGGTCTTGTCACTTTGCAGCAAACAGCAGGAAGGAAAGCAAGGTCATTTAATGTAAAGTAGTAGCAGTACAAACAGACATGATCCCTTCTCCAGGGAATAAAGACAGAGGAAAAAAGTACCGGGGAGAGAACAAATGTACCACACTGGTTGTAACCTTAGCTGGTTCTGCCCTTTCAAACAATCCACACAATGAAATCAGGTTTCAAAGTGAAACAAAGCTCAAAACGCTCTTCAAAACTCTTTCAGTCTTTGTTTTTCTGGAAATGTTACCCATTTAAAGGGGAGATTGATCATAATATATAACGAACCTTAAGTTTAAAGCACCATGACACTAGTTTGCTGGTGCAAGCAGACTATTTCATGTCTAACAAACTGGCAAATCAAGATAAAGAGACTTGTTTTTCAGACGCATTTCAGTAATTTAGGAATAAATAATCCAAATGTTTGAAATTATAACCCAACTGTCCTGTGTCTGCCCATAAATAAGGTACTTGTGCTCAGCTGGACTTTCTTGAAACTGGTTAAGCCAATCAAAATTGTTCCATGGTATTTAATAATCAATTTTCCTCATTTTACAAGATCAGGATTAGGAGGGCATGATCTTGATCTTTACTCGTAATTAGAAGTTCTAAAAATATGTTCTTTAATGAATATAATATACTTACATTGTGTACAGTGCAGTGAAGCTTGCATTGTGCAGGAAGATGACCATGGAAATACAAATTCACCATTACAATTTAGGAGAATTTGACAGTGAAGGAGTATTCAGCTGGATTGTTGTCCTTTTGAGCATTCATTCTTAAGCCCTGTTAATCATCAACTGGATTAAACTGACGTGACTCACTTCCTGGAAGAGGCTCCTCTTCGGCGATGGGTTGGTTTTCTAGTTTGTCTTGCAATTTCTCTGCCTGTAATAAACAAAGGAGAGCAGCAAAATCATTATCATTGTTGGGATTATTAATGTCTGGATGAGCTTACATGGATGATGTCGGTGCATTGTGTCAATATGTGTATGTACCTCATGAGAGGGAGACTCTGAGATACTGCTGAAGCTGGATCGACTCATCTGCGCCAGCGATGTCCCATAGCGCAGTGCTTCATACACAGGGTCAATGCTGCCATTATCTGCCTCTATAAGATGGGAAAGAACATCATATGAGTGGTTTTGTAGCGAACACTACATAGACACGTGTACACAACCTTATAGACACACACAGTAGATCAGGCTGCCCGGCTTCAAGGACTAAAGGCCACAGACGTGGTGATTAGTCATGCTGAGAGGCCGGTGGTTTGGTGCTGTGATAAATCAGACAGCGGGTTTAGTCGATCACTCACCTTGTGCAGCGGGAGCCTCTCTGACCACACCCAGTGGATCGATGGATAAAAGAGGAGAGCTGAAGTTTCTTTTAAAAGCTCCTGTCTGACAGGCAGTGAGACAGAAAAGAGGGAGGAAGGCAAAGGGAAGACAGGAAGGAGGGATGTTATTTGAAAAGGGAAAAAAAGAAGGTGGTTTGGGATGAAAGCGGAGAACCAAGAAAAGTTCAAGTATGGATGTACGCAATAGAATTCAGTCTTCTCAACTTCAAAATATTCACAAACAAAAGTGAGTCAGATACTGAGTCAGTCTAAACACATCTGGAATTGTTGTGCTGCACTCGCTATGTGTATATGTAGTCTCTATTGTTGAATACAGCCCTTTTAAATCCTGCTCAAAAATATCAGCACTATTAAACCTTTAACCACCAGGTAAAACTTACAGGTATTGAACTGGACTGCTTTCGCCATCATTCATGTTTAAAATTTAAATAAAGCTTGATAAATAGCATTTCTTTGTATGCATCTAATGCGAAACGGAGATTTATGATTTAAAAAAAAAAAATTGTTCAAAACACCCAGTGTTCTTAAGATCCCATATCTTAACATTTTAAGTTATATCGGTACAGCTTATACTAAGGGCCGATTAAAGACATCTGTAAAGTTGTCAGCAAAATAAAGTGTATTGATCTGATTTTTTTCTTCGTAATTCTGCTGTATACACTTGTAACACAAACTCATTTTCGTATCTTTTTAAATCACAGAGTTTATATAAACCCCAACACACAATAAGCATGGATTTTCACAGTATGGGACCTTTAAAAAGAATTCAATTATAAAACCAAAAAGTAAACCACCAGTGAAAATTAAACAAATAAAATGTTATCACTTCTGAGATTCCTTAATAATACTTAATGCAATGACAGTGGACCATTTAATACTGTGTAAACTGTACCGTTTTGGATATTTTATGTACATAACAAAACCTAGTGACCACACAGTAAGCGTTACTTATATAAAGGATCTTTATTTAAAAAGGTAGGAGAAAACTGAGGTCACCGTTATAGAATAAAATCAAATGCTGAAGGATAAGAGACCCAGGACATCTGTCAAAGGCAAATTCACCATCTTGATGTCCTTTGTTACTAGAAAGTAATGAATATCATCTTCCTGACATTGAAAATAAGTACCTAATTCAAAAGCGGCTCCATGCATAAATCATAGAGGAAGAAGATAAAGAGATTATGGTTCAGCATATTCCCACCATGGCAGCATTTCTGAATTATTACATCAACCTTATATAACGTACAGTACGTTGCTAATAAACACTCACTATTAGTTTTAACAGTGAGTTTCTTAAAAATAAAGTCACCCCAGCACTTCTTTTGACCTAATGGTGTGTCATTATCTTCTACCTTTAGGGAAATTTATCCATGCCACCAAAGCACTGTCACTATCAGAAAAAAAAAACAAAAAACATTCAGATGTACTGTACAACTTCTGAGATCTTATTTGCGTTCCTTTTTTTAGCCACAGAAATATGTTTAGCTGCAGTACATGACTCAGATGAGTCTCAGTTTTCATTACAAAGTCCTGTTTTCAACAGTCAGGCTGTGATGTTCCGTGGTCTGCAAATAGAAACTTTTTAAAGATGCGACTTTGGCTTTGTTTAATGTCTGTTTTAAGAATAATGTGCTGATAATAACACGTCATCTGAAAATACTGTTTATTTTTCCGTTGTTATTTATTTTTGTGTGAGCTGTGCAGAAAAATATAGTCACTTGCACTGACTCATACAGTGATTCAACTATCTTTGCTTCAAAAAGATGGAAAAACAATGTCCTTCATCCAGTCAGACTTTCAGGAGGTATGGCTAAATTTCCATCTTGGTCACAAGCAAATCACGTACCTGCTGACTTGGTGCTCTTTGTTAGCAATTTAAACACATTGTATATTTTACCACTTTTGACAAGGACCATCAACAATGGCACAAAGGCAAACTAAAACAGCATACACCGATCAGCCACTACATTATGACGACTGACAGGTGAAGTGATAATAATGTCAATTATCTTATTACAACGGCACCTGTGAGTGGGTAGGACATATGAGGCTGCAAGTCAACATTTAGTCCTTGAAGTTGATGTATTTTAACAAAGAATTGGGCAGCAAAAGGATGTAAGCAAACTAGACAAGGACCAAACCGTGATAACAACTGTGATGATGAAGACAACTGGGTCAAAGCATCTCCAAAACCGTGGGTCTTGTTCGGTGGTCCTGGTTCTGCAGTGAGGAGAACCCATGAAGAAGGAAGGACAACTGGATCTCAATCCAGTAGATTATCTAAGAGAACAAAACATTACTATCACGTAATGTTGTGTAGGTTCAACCTTTTGATGCCAGAACAGCTCGAACACAATGTATGAGCTCTACCAGACCTCTGAGAGCTTCTGTAATAACTAGCAGTAAATTACACATTAGATATTATAGTGACACATACTTCAAATCCTGTGAGTTGTGAGTGTGGGCCTTCATGAATCTAACCTGTTTTCCAGTTGTTCATCCCCAGACCACTTGTGTGATGCAGACACCATCATGATTTATTCCTCATCAGAATTGCTCTGACTCTTACTTTGTTTGGACAGTTTGTTGCTTTCAGTGCAATAACTAACAGGGTAAAATCTTCACTTGCTGCCTAATACATCCACTCACTGGCAAAAGCCATTGGAACAATATAATCAACATTAGGACCACTTCACCGGTTAGTGGTCATAATGTTATGGCTGCTCAGGGTATTTGTACAATATATTCCTTTATTCTATTTATATATGAGAAACAAGTTAAAATCCATGCCATGAGAATATCACACATCTTTTGTGTGTTGACCTTCTGAAAAGCACAGACATCATTCAAAAGTGAAACATTACTTCATCACTTAATTTAAAATCTTTTTTCCTTTCAGAACACCTTTCCACTAAAATAATAGCACTGACCAAATTTACCCTGAAGCTACATCCACAAGCAATTAATTCAGAACAGCATACTGAAAATAGAGCTACAAAAATGAACTGATTAATTGATCTGCAATCAATAATAAAAGTCAATTAAATTTAATTTGTATAGCGCCAATCATAATCGCCAATTATCTCTAGGTGCTTCACAACTCGAGGCCGAGACCTCATGACTATACAGAGAGTAAACCCAACAGAACCACCGAGAGCAAGACAAAGTTGACAGGCGGGAGGAAAAACTTCTTTCAACAGAAGAGAAAAACCTCCAGCAGAACCAGCGGCTCAGGGTAGGCGGCCATCTGCCTCGACCGGTTGGGGTTAGTGGACAGAAAGAAAGAGTAGAGATAGGACAACAAACAACACAGATACTGGGTGACGTCCACAGATACTAGACCGGTCCAGAACCAGAAAATTAATTGAAAACTACAAACAAGTCATCTGAGGATGTCATCTTGCCTTTGACAAACACGTTCTTGCAATTTTGTGGACTAAACGATTGAAAAAATAATCAACATCCTAATATGTATGATTAAACACACATATTATATTCCTTGTTTCTAAATAGTTTGGTCTAAATCCTGTGCACCTGTACTATATTATCATTAATGAAAACACACAGCCAAATGTCTGAAAATCTTGAACGCTTTTCTGTTTAATTCCCTTTTTTGTTTAGAAATGATTCAACTTCCTTCTGAAACACGTTGCAACAAACAAAAGAGCGCCTGGGAAATGTTTTACTGTGTCAAATAATGAACCTTCTTGAACAGGCTGAGGTATCAGGGAACACACAACATCCGAGTCACAAACTTAAGCATTATCCAGAGGATACTCACACAGTTCAGGGAAGATGAGGCTGTGTGAGCGTGAAGAGTTTCTACAGAGGTGATTATTTTGTGCAGTGCTCAGCAGGCCTTTTTCCTTGATCAAACCATAATACATCTTTACATTTCATTAATATTGATTCTGAATGTTTGTCAGAATTCCAAAGCAATTTAAGCCATTTGATTTGGAGGATATTTTAAAGCAATTGGTCATACTATGTGCGTACGCTCAGCGAATGTGGTACGCACAAGCCAGGGAAAATGGCCCCATTAATATTATTTTCATTTTCTGTAATACCCCCCTTTACATAAACACCAGTTTATGCATGAACAGGTTTTAACTAAATTAATTCATAGTGATATCAAGATGGCCTCCTCTTCCTCAGACAGTTACTCTGACTCTATTACAAGCAGGCAATTTGTCTTTCTTCCATGCAGCAAAAACGTGTCTGCCCTGTCTCGTCTGAAACCATCTCAACTGTCCTATTGGCATTTGAACTCAACAGATTAACTCTCCTCATCAGTCACACGGATAACATTTTGTCGCAAGGATGATGTTCAAGTATGTGTGACATTTCTTCAGGATTAAAAAACATTCCAAAGCCCAAAATAAGCTAAAATGTGTTTTAATTCACTTTTAAATATGTATGATTACTGTCCTATGAACAGTGTTGCAGTATACTGACATGTAAATGCTATTTAATTCAATTAAAATAAATGTAGCTGTAATTTGTCATATACAAAAAGAAGAAATGAATAATAATAATAATAATAATAATAATATCACAGTATTCCTTTCTTTTCATGCTTTCATTCTATTGTTTTCACTGTTCAGGAATGCAATTTTCTGGTGAGTCAGCAAAGTTTTTGGGACAAATTTGAGTGCAAAAGCATCAAGGGTAGGAGTACAACGTGCTGTCTCTATGGCCAGACAAATTTCAGTGTGTTTGGTTCTTTTATTAACCTGCATGATGAAGGTGGACAGATTATTGCAATGATCAGGGGTCTGCAACCTGTGGCTCCAGGGCCACATGTGGCTTTTTAGCCCCTCCCCAGTGTCTCTAATAGATTTTTCCAGT
The DNA here is from genome assembly GCA_029823295.1 of Pseudamia nigra. NCBI lineage: Eukaryota > Metazoa > Chordata > Actinopteri > Kurtiformes > Apogonidae > Pseudamia > Pseudamia nigra. The sequence goes on along the minus strand of JAQQAE010005514.1, from coordinate 6,548 downwards.
CATAGAAGTAACATACAATAACTAAAAATGAACAAAACACATAACACTAACTCAACAACAAAAAAAAAACCCCACTAATTTAAAAATAAAATTCAGTAAATGACCAAAACCAAGAAAAAGAATAAAAACTAGAAAGCACTTGAAGAGTGCAGAACTCATTTCTCCCATATGACACTATTAGGGCCTGTGTCCACAGGGAGCGTTTTTTAGCACCCGCAACACTCTTGGTGTTACTTCGTGGGCACTACCGCCCAGCGCTTCACTCAGCATTTTCCGTTGCTACAGTTCTCTGCAGGTCACTCGTCCTTTGGCAGACGGTGACTCTTCAAAGGTCCACATTTTGAAATACTACTGTATTACACTGCTATATATCACAAAATAGTGGGTTAAGCTTTATTCAGGTGAGAATTTGGTAGATTAAAATTAAAATCTGTGGTCTATTTATCAAGATGAAGCCTATGCAGAGATTGGATCTTATGATGTCAGACATGCACAGAGTCAGTCTGTGTCAGTGAAGTAAATGCGGGGGGAGGGCGGGGCCACACGATGCACTTCCAGGTGCACTGTTTACATTGATACTCATGTAGTCACAGAGTAATTACATGAATGAGTGGGAGGTGCATCTGTGGCTGCATCACGGTGACCCCTGAAAATGTCCTCACACAGAAACAATTCAAACCATAATGGATGATCTTCCTTCATAAAATCATGAAAATTCTTCAGTGTTAGATCATAAACTGACATGTCAGTCAGTTTCCCCCTCATGATGTGGAAAAGTTGAGTGTTTTCTTCCTATGTCTTGCCCCTTCTAGATTTTGATTGGTTGGTGAGTGAGCAGTGATTGTCAATCACAGCTCTGTTCTAAAGACTGAGCATTGAAAGGCCTTCAGCCCAGAACAAAAAACGCTGTGCGCTGGGATGGTAATTCAGACCAACTTGTCCCATTTCACACCTTTCCTGAAAAATTTCATCAAAATCCGAATTAAAAAAATGAACACAATAGTCAAGTATAATAACACACACCAAAAATGTAATAAAAATATGCAAAATAATGATCAAAATGTTCCACAAAATTAATGAATTACAATAATAAACAAAACAATATTTTCACAAAAATGAGAGATTAAGGGAAAAAAAGAATTAGAAAAAGATTGAAGAAAAACAGAATAGTCTGTGTAGGGACAAAAAATGAAAATGAACAAAATGAATGCAAATGAACAAGCTGACAAACAAGGTCAATACAAATGACCAAAAGAATAAATAAAATGACAAAAATGAAAAAAATTAATACAGGAATGCATTTTTCATATGCTGCAGCTAAATGTGCATCATACGCCATATGTTTCATACATTTTTTGTGCCTCTCGACACATTTGGGGACTCTAGGATCAACTACAAGACATGAGAACTTAACTTACCGTACTTAATATAATGACAGGCAAATGAATGTGGAATAGACCTAGTGGCTGAATGAATTTGACCCATTTAGTTGGTTTAGATTTACAGCAGTTCTAGAGATATGAAAATATCAGATATGAAAAAAATCCACTTGGCTAGAGGGTTTCTTTGTTTCACTTTTTCACCTCCTGTCTCCTAATTAAACCAAGTGATTAGTTTAAAACTTGTCATACAATAATCACTGACATCATTTCAAAAGCAAAGTTAAGTAGCAACCTGTTTGCAAAAAAATCTTTACACGTCATAAACGTACATCCGCTGACAGTCAGAAAACCAAGTCTACAGTTACAGACATCTACGAGAAGTAACCTCACGTACATCTATTTTCTGTAAAATGCCTAATCCTTGCTTTGATGAGTGTGCAGTGATCGAAAAGGACACTGCCGAAGGCTTGGTGAGCGCCTGCGTGTCATATCCTCGAGGGATTGTGCACGCCTCAAACACACTGAATTTCACACTGAATTACCCAGACCAGCTGGTACAGGGAGATATTGATTTTCCAACAGAGTTGAGAGGGGAGGAAGGAAATGTAGCACCAGACAAGAGAGAGGAAGAGAGCAGGCCGTTATGTGAGAAGAGCAGCACATGCAAGGGGAAGGACAAAAAGGCTGAGTGAAAAAATGCTGGGTCTTGGCCACTGAAACTTTATCAGTGTCGCCTTTCTCAGCTTTTGTTCGCCTTAAGCTATTTACAGTAGGACAGTTTGATCCCACCGCTACCCTTTAACACATCACTGAGTGTCTACTTTGCATAGCTTTGGTGTATCAATCTGCATTCCATTTATAACCCATACCTTTTTGTCTCTGTTGCTTTGAAAAGGGCTTTATCCTCTTTTAACAAAATGGGACTTTGAGGATAAGCACATGACCAAGACGAAAGGCTACAGCACATCACCTCACTGACAGACACAATTACAGCTCCAGATGCTGTTTAACTCTGCTGACACAATGCATCCAACGTTAGCCTCTGGCCTGCAGAGAGCTCATCCATTTCCCATAAATTCCTATTTAATATACAATATTTTTCTGTAAGCAAAAGGCAGGCAAAGGGTACTGAAACGTTAAGGATTACTGATTTGATTCAGGTCATAAACCAATTTAAAAAGTACTGGAAATATCATTAGTAGTGGAATATAAAGATTACAAGTCACATGTAGGTGCTTTATTCTAACAGTATATTCAATATTGGAAGCATCGAACCAGACACAAATTAAAAACACTAAGTGGTCAGTGAAAAAAAAAGCACTGCTTTTGAAGAAAATGAATTATGTCACTTAACAGTTAATATACAGTGTTGGGAATAAATAGCTGAAAGCACTAAATTACAAAAAATTGTAACATTACAGTTACTGTAATGTCATTAATTACAGCTACCATTCAAAATGTAGGGGTTTAGAAAAACAGACTTTATAAGAGTTTGCATGTATTAATTATTAAATAATAATATTTATTAAATTAATTGACTTAATTTGATAATCAATAATCAGTTTATGTAGGTCTAATTATAAACTAAAAAGCACTCAGAAAATGCAGACTCCCACCAAGCAGCTCAAATCCCCCATATTGTTATTTCCACCACAAATCAATAGTCCCCAATATTTTTTATCTTCATTATTAGACTCCATGACCATGAAAACCTATCCATAGCATTTGCAGTCACATGATAATTATTATTAGTTCACTGATAATATGATCAGTTCACCTATGGTACATGTGGATGTTGATTTTGTTGTGTTACATTCTCTCACTGTGCAGGTTTTAGCAGATGTCTAGACAACGAAATAATCAGAAAAACTGCATTAGTTATAAATTTTAACTGGGTAACTATAAACTGTAGCCTACTGAATTTTGAAAGTAATCCTCCATGCACTGTCTGTATGAACACAGGAACGGATTTTATGCCATGAATTCCTAAGTCACTGATGAGGTTGTAACTCCATGAGAGCATTTGCAAGGGCATGTGATGCATATTTTTACGCATTCCTGTTTGCATTAGATGACTCAATGTCACTTAAATGCCAGATGTCATATGTGAGCCAGTCACTTGGAGCTGGCATTTCCTTTAAGTGGGGAGTAAAGTGTAACTCATACAGTAGGTATGTATGAGATACATAATCCATGACAGTGCTAGAACATGTCAGTATGAAGTGCTCTTACCTTCCCATTACAAGGCTGCTGGGAGAGCTCTGAAGAGCACCAGAGGTGGGCTGCCAGCTTACAGGCTTTACAACGCAGACCCTGCTTCGAGTTCCCTGTAAAGACATACAACATTTCCACAGTTAGCCTTTTTCAACAAAAGGGTATTGGCTCTGTTCTGGTTTGTGGACCTTGGTTCAACCGGAAACCAAAAATTGTTGTATTTTCCCTTTACCCAAAGTGGGCATGTCATTTCTACAGGTTAAAACGATGAAATCAATGTGCAAGTCTGAAAAACTGGCAGAAGAATGTAGTACATATGTGCCATTACAACCACAAAAAAAAAAAAAAAAAAAGAGTAAACGAGAGCAACATCTCTTGAACATATTGAGAAACTAAACACAACTTAAGGATTAGTGAGACAAGTAAAAAGGTTGTTGAAAAGTCATATGCTACAATATTATGACTCCTATTAAAATCTGTAAAAAAGCAGGATGGTTCACTACATGGAACCAAGATTGAATGAAACCAGAAAATCACTAGTTCAAGAATTAAACTTTATTTTAAATAAAATGAGCCAGTGTGACGTATGAAAATAAGTGTCTGGTATAGACAGCCAAGACAAATGCCAGCTACAAATGCCATGTGGTTTCATCAAGGGTGCAATGTAAATTATTTAATACAATACAATTTGGCTGTGAGTCTGGGCCCCTATCCTTGTAAAGATTCTCAGAATCATCTCAGAGAGCTCCTAACTTAGGCTAAAACCTTCTAGCAAGGAGGTTTACCTTAGCAGTGATTTAGGAGAGGTCTTAGAACAATTCTGAGCAACAACTGAACTAAAACTTGTATCTGAGCGAGGAGGCGGAGTCAACTCTGTTGCAGTGTATGACAAGATTTGGAAAGCTGTGACTGGTTTTTCACACCTGTCGAAATAGGGCTCAAGTGAAAATGGAGAGAGAATGAACAGAGAACCAACAGGACAATTGAGGATGAGGCATGCCACTATTTTATGCTGAATAACCACACAGACCTACCAGGGAGAAAAATTGCAGTTTTGGAATATTCATTAATCTTTTTTATTGAACCCGAGTTTGGAGGATGACTACAGTTTGGGTTTTAGTGCAGAAGTCTTTCACTTAAAGCCTTGATTTATAGAATCTGAAAAAAGCAGGATGAAAAAAAATGAATGACTGCTATGGTTTATAAAACTGTTTGCACAATATGGATCTTTAAAAGACAAAGACATTTTATTTTACATGAACCATTGACAGTGGAGGAAAAGAAAAACAAAACTAATGCTATTCATTGTTGCTTTGGTGTTTGTTCAAAAACATGAAAACTATTTTTGTTGCTTTCAGCTTTTCAAACCTCCCTTAAAATCCTTTATTACATTTTTTTAGATTCAATCTTTGTAACTGTAATCATACTCTTAGTTTTTCCTCCATTTTCTCCTCTGCTTAAGAAACTCTTAAGCCTCTCCACGTCCTCGTCACTGGTCCTCACAGGATGTAACCTAAGCTATTTAAAGGGTTAGGATGCTTTATGAATCATTAGGACCTACTCTTTGCACTAGGAACCTTTATGGATACAGGTCCTAATCTGTAGAATTTACATTGTGTTTGCTACTACATGAATGTCAAGCAAACCAGTAAAAAGAAGTGAACTGGACTTTACTTATTGTCTAACCAGTCAGTATATGACTGTCCAATAAAGTTGTATTCTTTTAATCAATCAATCAAACTTTATTTATACAGCACCAATCATAATCGCCGATTATCTCTAGGTGCTTTACAATTCAAGGCCGAAATCTTATGACCATACAGAGAGTAGACCCAACAGAACCACTGAGAGCAAGCCAAGGGCGACATTACGGTAATGCAATTACAACAAAGCAATTATCTCTCTTCCATTTTTCAAAACATTACTCACTAGGTTAATTGACATACCTTGGATCATGTGTTTGCATCGATGACAGCTTGTAGGCCGTCGGAAGACGTGTTCCTGGAAACAGTGGGTCTTGACCGGAGGAACCGTTTGGCCCTGAGACTTTGGCAGCGTTTTGGAGGTCAGACACGTTGAAGGGCTGATGGAAGGGGAGTGTGAGGACAGAGAAGGATTGGGACTGATAGAAGGAGAAAGGGATAGGGAGCGCTCATAAGCCAGAGGGGACTCCAAGATGGGGGGAGGAGGAGATGGCAGAGGGGGTAGTGTGGATATAAGAGCTGGTGGAGGACGGGAATCACTGTTGCGCTGAAAAAAGTTATCCATGCTCTTGCTGCGAATGACTGATTTTAAGGACAGGGAGCGCTTCAGTCGCTGCAGCTGAAAAGACAAGAATAAACAAATTTTAGGGGTTTTTCTACAATGAGAAATGACATCACATTACAACAAGCATGAATAATGTTGAAATCTTGTACAGTACATTGAAACTTCAGAACATGAATGCATCCCATACACTTAAATTTAGCAAAAGATTGAGAGTTCCACCCCTTCTGCTTTCAACTCACAGTACCCAACTTAGAGAAAAAAATTAATTACAGTCAACACTGATACCAACTGAATTATGCCACCATTTACATATTTGTCAATGTAAAAGGATACAACAAAAAAATAGCAGTTTGTTATAAAACTGTTGGGATATAAGACTGTATTTAACTGTAAAGACTGCACACATAAGTCACAAATGTAATTTCATCGTACGTGTGGCTCTCTACAGTCTATTCACAGGTACTGAGGAGCATCTGCAGCTCAACATGTGGTGATTTTCACATTTTTATGGCTTCATTCTTGAAAAATTAGGTTAAATTTGCAGAGGCAGGTGCCATTTGTTGAAGTATATACAGTGGCTTGCAAAAGTATTCATACCCCTTGCACATTTTCACTTTTTATTGCAGTATAAAATGAATCATTGTCAATATAATTTGCCTTGTTTGAGAATAATTTACAAAAAAC
>JAQQAE010005513.1:0-17550 GCA_029823295.1 Pseudamia nigra | reverse complement strand
AGAGACCCTAACGACTCTGTAACGACCCTGGCCTAGGTGGAACTAACAGCTCTTAGGGTGTATCCTGAACCACAGAGGATAAATTCTGGTGCCTGCATGAGCTCATAGAACTGAAGAAGCTTCCCGGATGGGTGAAGAAACGTCTTCAACCAAATTTCCAGTCCAGTCGATGGAAGGAAAACCACACGCCTTGGATACAATGACTGAGAATCATCACAGACATATCTGAGTAATTGAATAAAATGTCATAAAAAACTACTCAAGGTGTGAGTAACTTAAGGTCAAATATAAAGTGGAATTTATTACAGCATAATATACTGTATTGTTTTCAAACAACCTCAAACATTTTTGGTTGTTTTGTGCTTATTTTGTTGATTTTTAAAAAAAATTATGTTGTTCATAGAATATTTTGACGATTGTTTCCTTTTTTTTTACTACTGTTACTTAATTTCTTTTCTTTCATTCTTTTTTGCTCATTTTATTTTTTTGCTCTGTTTTTATTGCTGATTTTGTTCATTTTGTTTTCTCAGATTCTTGATTATATTATGCGTTTTTGTTAATTTATGTGATCATTTTTCCATTTTTGCTCATTTTGTTGCTCATTTGGTTCATTTGTGCTTGTTATGTTTTCGATTTTATAATTAACTTCAGCGTTTCCTTCTGTTTTCATCACTTTTCTTCATCTTTTACTCCTACTCACTGAGCCAGATGTGACTGTGTAGAGGTACATTTTTTTTCCATCCCGTGTATAACTAAGTCCGAGTTAAAAAGTATGAAACAACCCCTCTCAGAGGTGCATTTATTGTGAAGAACTACTCACATCCTCTGGTTTTTAACACAGAATATTTATATTGTTGTGATTATTGTGATGATAATACTCACGATAATGGATGAGAGCCTGCTACCTTTGCTTAAATGCAATTATTAAGCTTTAATTGTGATTTCATTAGTCCCCACCTCTGATCATGTACCTGCTCTAGATAATTATGAGCCTTGTAATATTATAAAATAGCAGCTAAAATGGTTAACATGTCCCTGTTGAAAGCATTTGGGAACCCCAATACTGGGGGGGAGGGGGTGAAGAAGCAGGCTCAGTTTTAAATGTGTGTGTTTTTAGGGATGTCAGGTTCAGTCGTTCTGTAAACCGGACGTGGTGTAAATCCTATACATTCCTGCCGCATGAATAAAAACTCCCACCGTCTGCTTAATGGCTTCTATGTGTTACTATATATGACACAGAAGCATAATTGGCCGCAACAGGGTTTCAGCTGTTGTGCAATCGAAACTCACACTAAATACAGACTACCTATTAGTCTCCAGCTGAGGAGCTGCTCCCTTTGTCGTCCTCGTTGTGTGGGTGTGAACAAAACACGGCAGCGAATGCCACGCTTTACACCAGGATTATTCAGGAAACCAGAGCAGCGACGTCCTGGACTCACCTCCACACATACTGGACGTGTGGATGATGACAAACACCCACGTCAGTCAATCAGCACATTGATCACCGATCACTAGAATTAAAACAGGTACTTTACATAGAACAGCTTGGTTGGGTTCCCCGTTATGATCCCCCATGGATTATAATCATCGTCATCATAATAATAATGATAACCCTTAAAATGGTTACACTCCCACTGTTCATTACATGATTTGTATTTTGAACTTTATACTGAAATAAAATTATGAAAGATCAATATTTTTGCAAATGTTTTCCGGTTTCATTCTTGTTTATTTTATGTAATGAATTAATTAATCACATTTAAAAACTTGCCCTTTTGATCATCTACGTACAGTACCACTAACTACTTTTTGGAAAAATACACTACAATTTGTTATTCTAAAAACAAATTTGACTGTAATTCTTATCAGTGTCATCAGCTGACCAATTGGAATAATTAGTGAGAAAATTGATTTTTGTGCATTATTACATTTCATCACATTGAACAAAAATGTTACACAAAAATTACACAACATTTGTACCATAGACTTCCCCCCCAAATACATATTTGACACCCCCTGTAAATTGAAGCTACAAATTATTTTGTATATGATATTCCATTCCTGTTTTATTCTTGTTTAATTTATATTATGGTTTAATAAATCACACTTAAAAATGAACCTTTTTGATCTTATACCATCAACTGCTTTTTTTGAAAAATACACTACAATTCAATATTCTAAAAACAAATTATATTAAATTATTACTAGTGTCACCGACTGACCAATTGGAAAGATTAGTGAGAAAATTGATTCTGATGCATTATTACAGTTTGTCACATTGAACAAAATGTTACACAGCAGTTACACAAGACATGTACCATAGACTTTCACTATAAACACAATTTTGACACCTCTCCTTTAAATTAAAGTTACAAATTATGTTGCATACGCTTAATATTCCATTCCTGTTTCATGTTTCATTCTTGTTTAATTTATATAATGAGTTAATAAATCATATTTAGAAATTAACCGTTTTGATCTTATTCCATGAATCGCTTTTTTGAAAAATACTCTACAATTCGATATTCTAAAAACTAATTTGAGTGTAATTATTATTAGTGTCACTGGCTGACCAATCGGAATAATAAGTAAAAAGATTGATTTTGGTGCATTGTTACATTTTGTGACATTGAATAAAAAAGTTACATGGAAGTTACACAAGATATGTATCATAGACTTCCACTATAAACACATTTTTGACCCCCCCCCCCAAAAAAAAGGGAAGTTAAAAATTATTTTGCATATAATATTCCATTCCTGTTTCTGTTTTGTTCATGTTTAATTTATGTCATGGTTTAATAAATCACACTTAAAAATTAACCCTTTTGATCTTATTCCACTAGCTGCTTTTTTTTGGAAAAATACACTACAATTCAATATTCTAAAAACAAATTTGACTGTAATTATTACTAGTGTCATTGGCTGACCAATCGGAATTATAAGTGAGAAGACTGATTTTGGTGCATTATTACATTTTATCACATTGAACATAAAATTTACACCGTACTAACTAAACTATAAGATTTGTACCATAGGCTTCCACTGTAAACACATTTTTGAAACCCACCCCTTTAAATTAAAGGGAAGAAATTATTTTGCATATAATTATCCATTTTTCTGCAGCAAACTCCATGCAGGGTGATAAAAATAAAATAATTCACAAAATTGCCCCATTTTAGCTCCTCCACCATTGACCTCAATGGTGACCCTCCGACTCCTTGTGTATTACGTGTTTCAAACCAATGCTTTTTTTCAACTGACACAGTTTGGACGTGAATAAAACCAAAATTCATCAGAGGCCAAATTCAGTGGATATGGATGAAACGCTCACCTCCAACTACACACTGACGACTAGAAAATATCAGGGACATGTTGAGTGACCCTGATATTACAGTGCCGCCCAAAACACCTGAGAACCGTTATAACGGAGAGGAAGTTTAACGAATGATTCAAGAACAATATTGAAATGAACAAGGAAATAATTTAAAAAATGAAGAAAATAATAAAACTCGCTTATTTCTGATTTTTTTGACCATGTTGTTGCTTCATTTGTTCCCTTTTACTCATTTTTTGCATATTTTGTTTTTTCTTCAGTTTTATTTTTGTATACATACTTGATTTTAAAAATTATTTTTGCTCATTTTGTTGCTTGTTTTGTGGATTTTCTGTTTGATTCTTTGATTATTTTGTATTTACTTGATCATTTTCTTCATTTTTGCTCATTTTTGCCATTCACTTAAATATTTTCTTCAGTTTCCTAGAGTATTTTAATGGTTTTTTAAATTATTTACAGTATTTCATTTTTTTGTTCTTTTCATTCATTTTTGTGATTATTTTGGTACATTTTTGCTCATTTTGTTTCTTTTTGTTGCTACTTTTTAAATTTAATAGACTATTTGATCAAATACATTTTTCCATCCCAGCCCATAACAAAGAGTAGAAAGTATTCTGAAAAAAAAAACTACTCTCCGAAGCACATTTATTTGAAAAAAAAGACCTCAAGTACATGCAACTGAGTAAATGTACTTGAGTACTACTTACCGGTACCTTTGCCAGTCAGTGACCACACTGCCCCCTGGTGGCCAATCAATGACAGCAGTAGGTCGTACTCAAGTACATTTACTGTACTCAGTTACATGTACTTGAGTAATAGTTTTCAAAATGTGTACTTAGTGCAGCTGCTTTACAAGCCTCCCCCCAAGATCCAACAAGTGACAATAAAACTAAGAAAATCATCAAGTAAATTTAAAAATGAACAAAATAACAAATAAATTAACAAAGAAAGGAACAAAATAAGCGCAAATCGACAAAATGCTCAGCAAAATAAAGTAAAAAGTAACAACAATCGCAGCAAAGTGAGCAAAAGTGAAGAAAAAGTTAGCAGGAAAATAGATTTATATGTAAAATTTAACCAATGAAACTGAAAAAAAAAATCAACAAACACACAACAAAATGAGAAAAAAGAAACACTGATGCCATTTGGTAAATATGCTCAAAACAGCCAATTAAAGTGAACAAAAATGAACAAAACTGATCAAAATAAAGACGTAAATCAATAAAACTGGACAAAATATCCAAGACAAGAAGAAAATACACCACAAAATAAAAAAAAACAATCAAGAAAATTGAGAAATAAGATCAAAATGACCAAGAAAACTGAACAAAAAGAAATTCCACATCATTAAGATTCTCAGCACTTGAGTAGTTTTTTTTGACCCACTTTTCCCTCTTACTCACTTATTTTTATGAGCACTTTCACTTGTACTTGACTCATTAGAATTATGAAGTAACAGTACTCTCACGTGAGTAGTTTTTCCATTGCCACCTCTGCCAATGAATGCGCCTTCAAACAATAAAACACTCAGGAGACCAAAACAACGTTCAACATTTAGTGTCTTTATAAAACAGATTTGCAAAATATAGCCAAGGCTCATTCATTTAAATACACATAAATAGCAAGAAAATACTTTGCCATTTCAATTCAAATAATTTGTGAACAGCTTTGTACATAAATCAGAGATGAACAGTTCATGGAAACTGGGACTGAAACCGTCGACACTGATCCCGTTGCTGCAGCAAAACACAAGCTGAGCGCTGAAGCGGCAGTTGATTAGTCGGACAGATACGTCTCCAGAAGACACAGATTCAGAAACATTAAGACATGTCGAAGTACACATCTTTGGATGGATTCCTCGGGAGTCTTTAAGAGCAGGATTTCTTTTTTACATCAGCGATGCAACCATATTGAACACCACCACGGCCGATAGATCGGGTTTATGTACAATAGTGCAGACGAGGAGCTTCAATCAGAACAAGGCAGCGACAGGATCAAAACACGCCATCGAATATCCTGATTGATTCAACTTCAAGTGACTTCCCTTTGTGTGTATATTTTAAATAAACAAGCGCACTCCGGGACTCGTGCAGGACGCGTGCCGGACGATGCCCGACGTATGTCAAAAAGTTTGTTTTTTGTCATTTCAACACGAAAACACAGCGACACAAAATAAGATGCGCTCGGATGCATTTATTTAGACATGGCCCCCGTGTCATAATGAAACCCAGACATTAAAGGGATGATTTGTTTTGTCAATTCAACATTTCTAATTCATTGTAATCACTGTAATTATTATTATGTTGAAACATCCTGCTGTGTGGACCACATGTATTTTTGCATATCAACACTTTTTATTCCAAAAACCTTCAAATAATTGTTTTTTCCCCCTTTTTGACAGTAGATAATAAAGCTTATAAAAGCGTTCACTGCTCATAAACATGGTCAAATGTCTCCCTTTTGCCTTTTTTTAAACGTTACCAAAGTATTCACAGGTTTGAAATGATTTCACATGACATCTGTGGAGTTTTTCAAGCGGACTGTTTTTTAGAACGTGTTTTACTCTTGGCTTTAAAACGTTCATTTATCTCGTTTTGTGTTTTAAAAGGTGCGTTAGCTTTTAGTTTTTCTGTGAAAACTTTTTTTCATTTGGCGGGCTCGGGGATGGGCGGAGCTCGCTCCAGTCTCATGGTCCAGGGGTCGGAGGTCGCACCGTAAAACGGGGAGTGGGAGAGCACCTCTTCCCCAGAGAGAGCGAAGGCAAACATCCCCCTTTGCCTCCCAGCCCCCGCCTTCTCCTCCCCAACAACGTGCTTTGCCTCGACTCGCAGATGCTCCTCCCTGCCCTCCATCCCTGTGCCATCCACACTCTTAAACCCCAGACCCCTGCCCCCGAGGCCCAGCATCTCCCCAAGTCCATGACTCTTCACTGCCTGGTACGCGGAGCTTAACCTGTTCTCTTCAAACCGGTTGGCAGCGGCGGTGGGGGGACACAAGAAGTTGCCCGTGGGCGCAGACCTCCAGGCTGCCGGCTTCCGCCCCCGTCGAGGGCGGGAAATGCGGCAGCTCTGCCTCTTGATGTGTCGATGTAGGTGGTCGGACCGTGTGAAACTCTTGTAGCAGTGTTCACACTGGTACGGACGGACGCCGGTGTGGATGCGCAGGTGGTTCTTCAGGTCGTAGTTGTGGACAAACTTGGAGTTACAGTGGAGGCAGATGTAGGGACGCTCGCCTGTGTGCTTCCTCATGTGGATCTTGAGTTTGTCTTGTCTGGGAGAGAAAACAAAACCACATGTTCTCAGATGCTGGTGGATGGAAAGATTACCAGCTAAATTACTTTTAAAACTCATGTAATAAGAAGATTTATTTAAATGTGGTGTTTTGACACTGATATCTGCAAGTTTCTGCTCTAAAACATAGGTGGAAAATATGCCAAAGAAACAGGATGTAGGTGAGAAAGAGAAGATAGAAACCAGTGGAGGGGGCTTTCCACTTGAAACACTTTGATATTCAGATGAGGTGTAAACAGATAAAGTTCAGTGAAAAGAGCATGGGGTACTTTTCCGTTAACTAAGTGCTTTGTGGTTGACACACAAAGAACATAAACACGTCAAGATCATCTGTGAGCAGCTTATCGATAGAAAACACTTAAAGGATGTGATGATGTCGGTTTACGTACCTGGTGAATCGTACTTCACAGATGGTGCACATGTACGGTTTCTCTCCCGTGTGCGTCCTCATGTGTCGCGGCAGTTTTCCGGCTCCTTGAATCACCTTGTTGCAGATCGGACACTGCTGCGATGCCTTGGGCTTCATCTTCCTCTCCTCCTCCAGCTGCCACGGGGGGAACAGAGCCCCCAAGTGGGAAGCAGAACTTAGGAAGCTAAGGTACGACCGGAAGTCGGCCTCATCCTTTATCTGACCCAAACCGTGACCTTCCAGCGGCACCGACCCCGGGTTCACGGTGCTGCCCAGGCTAGAGCTCACATACTCCTTCAGGAACTCGCCGTGCAGCAGGGTGGGCGGGATTTCCTCCTTCATCTCCTCCTTGATGATCTCTCTCTTCACAGCCAGATCGAGGGGCCTGGAAGCCTCAAGTGGTGCCGGGGTAGGGTATGTGTGGGGAACTCTGGTTTGTGGTGTAGCTCCTGTGAGGGGATGCGGGGGATGACCCGGGTCCAGGAGCTGCTGGGGGAATGCCGGGAACTCAGCAGCCCACATAGTGGGGTAGAAACCTGGGAGGAGGGGGGAGAAGCTGGTCCTCCTGTCTAGTGTTGATATGCGGGGGTAAAGCCCCTCCTGAAGTAGAGATTCGATGGAGAAGTCCTTCAGAGCCCGACTTTCCATACTCTCCTGCAAGTTATGATACAGTTTGTTAAACATAGTGGTGAATAGAATTAACAATGCAAGCAACTAAATTCACAAATCAGAAAATACTAGGGGTGAAGCAGCAGATGACGACCAGGTATCCCTATGGTGTCCTTAGACGTCAGGGATGAGCAGGTGTGGCTGGGGTGGGGGGGTGGGGGGCGTCTGTACAAGGTGAAACTGCTGTGTTTGTATGTTTATGAATGTGCATTTTTTTCTAATGCTAAGCCTTTAAAGCCTAAGCATAACCTATGTGTTTAAAGTGCAATGCATATTGAAAAAGGCTTAGGGTACCATGTATTTCAGAAAACACCCCGACAATGTTGGGGGTGAGAATCTGTTGCAAATAATGCGAAAGGACCTTGTTAGAGCAAGAGTTTTATCTACTTTGTGCTTTTGAATTAACTTTGGTCGACACTCAGTCATAGTACGATGAGTTAACATAGACGGTGAACTCTAGACAAACACCCCATTCCAAGGCAACAAAAACACAGTCGTTCTAACTATGAATATTATGTTACATTTTGGTAAATAAAGCCTCTCAGGTCCTGATAAATCTTACACACTGAACCTTTAAATTCCCTTCTGTATGAGTGTGTTGGTCACAGTTTACTCTAACCTTTGACTTTCACTGTGCACAATGGCTGTGTTTCCAACATCCATTTGTTAAAAGAGGAAGTTTCTCTGTGCTTCGCTAAAAGCCCGAATCAAACGGATGGATTTGTGATGTCATAACTTTTATGGAGGCAGAAACATGTGGTTCACAGCAGATAAATTTAGAAATCGGACATATAAGATGGAGCACATGATTTGAATTTACAGTTTTTACATGGAGCCATAATTCACACCGTGGACATTTGGCCCCCCCTCATACTGCACCGGGGCCAGGGAATGGTCGCATGCACATTACTGAAATCATTTGTGCTTTAGGTGTGAAATGTGCTTGGCCACAGCATGGGTTGACTGTGTGAGTACGCCTTTACTGTGTATTCATGCCAAAGTGTGTTTGTCTGCACTCACACTGGCCCGTGTCCAAGCGTGCTGAGGAGCAGATACATCTGTACATCGGGCATCGCATCACAATAGCACATATGCTGTACAACTTTACTGACTTTAGAGCTTATGTTTGAGTCGTTTTTGGTCACATACTGTACAAACCCCCCCTGCATGCAGAGGCAGCATCAGAAGAGGTTTATGTACAGTATCAGGTCTATGCCGTGTCCATCTCCTTATACTTGAGTGCGAAAAACCAAAGCCGAAGCCCACCTTCCACCTGTGCCAAGGAAGTGATCTGTGCTGGGGGTGTGACCCGTGCTCGGACATGGTACAGTTTGACTTCCGTGCATGCGCCCTAACCTTTGTTAAAACGTACCTGTTTCCCTCTCATGGTGTCGGGGGACTGGGACGACTGCCGGTGCAGCTCAAACTGTTGACGGTACATGGAGGTGGTGGGAGGTGGCGAGTCCCCCGTCCCCGGAGGTGTCTGCTCCCCCCTGCTCTCTGACGACTGCAGCGACCTCTCACTAATGTTATCCTCCTCTTCCTCCTGCTCATCTTTCCTCGACCCCGCATCCTCCTCTTCTTCCTCCTCTTCTTCTTCTTCCTCCTCGTCTTCCTCCGCATCCTCCTCCTCCTCATCTTCGTCTTCTTCTCCTTCCTCCTCTCGCCCTCCTACTCCGCGAACACCACCTCCTCCACCACCACCGCTGCCGCCACCTCCGTCCCCACTGTCCATGATCTCCAGGCAAACATTGATGATGCACGGAATCTCCAGCATCTGAGCAGCATTCAGGATCTCTTTAACGTTGGATGCCGTCACCGTCAGAGTAGAGGTGTAGGCGAACTCCAGGATAGCCGTGAGCGACTCTGGCGCAACAAAGTCGATTTCGTACACGGCCGCCGTGTGGTGGGGATCTCCGCCATCAGCTGTGGCCACTGTGAAGAGCTTCTTGAAGTACTGACTGCATGCGGCCAGGACGGAGCGGTGGGTGCGGTACTCCTGATCGCGGACGATGAGGATGACGTCGCAGAGGAGTCCGTCTCGCCGCTGCTCGTTGAGGCTGCACAGGACATCGGTGCTGTGGTTCGGAAAAGGGATCCCGATCAGGTCTTCTTCTCTGTGGTGAACCATGTCTTCAGTCTGTCACGTTATCTGCACAGAAAACAATGGTAAGGAATGGTTTACTGACACCATTTTATACGAAGATACACACATTGAGCAAACACACTCCCAGTGTATTGACTCTTTATTAGTCATTATAAATCACTTAGTAATACTTTACTTTGGAGTTATGTATTCTACACCAACATTTTTCTCTCATAACCTTTTGAACACCGTTCATTGATAGTGAAGGGTTTTATAATGAGCCAATTCTACATTACTATATGTGCTTTTAATGCTGAATAAATGTGCATTTATGTAATGTTTTGGCCTAAACCGAAAATGAAAACGTGAAGACACAATCATTTGGCAAACCCTACAGTTTGCTTCCGATTAGCCATATACCCAACTGAAACAATAAAATATGTTCCCAATTTCTGCAATGTAGGGAATGACATTAGGGACATAAAGGGACATCCCTGCACCTCCTCGGAAAAAAACTGTCAAACACTACAGTTTTGGAGGTATTTCTAAATAATATTTCTTTAGATGTGGACCAAAAAAAAAGAAAAGGCATTTGACTCTCACTGCAACACAGCGAAGCTGTGATAGGGTTTTGTAATACATTTAAAGGAATAACTTGCTTATTTTGCACGAGAGATATAAGATGTTGATAATAATAAAACAAATTCTGCAAATCTGGATTTATATATGGTTAAATAATGTGTGAATTCTGGCTTTGTTGAAACAAGAAACAGAGAAAATGTCTTTTTGCCTCTTTTAAATCAGTGGATGGAAATATATGTGAAGATACTACGTAAATACTCTGAAATATGCAGTTAAGAGCATTTAGTAATGACCTTTATTGAATCCCAGAGCATCAATATTAATTAACCTTCCAGAAACAGCCGTCTTTGTAACCTTGACAGAAACGCCGACTGTGACTCACTTCTCCATTGCCCTGTTTGATTTCCTGTTGAAGAATTGTCACATTATTTTTCATTATGAAGAAGCAAATGATAAGAGATTCTCCTGAGCAGAAGGTGTCAGCAGGAGGCTAATGAGGGCAACAGATGACACGGGTGTAAAAATATAGATTTAAGACTAAAATAAGGAGCAACAAGTGGTCGAGACAGGGTTTGCTCTGCTCTTAGAGTCACTTCAGTTTGAAACGAAGTGAAACCGATGTCAAGGAGCATCCGTTTATTAGTTACAACATTTGCAGAAAGCTCGTATATTTAAATCAGTTGAGATATTCAACAAAAGCCAGTATTGTTAACACAATGAGTGACAGTCTAGCTTTATTAAAATATACTGTGTGTGTGCTTATTTGTGCGCCATCTGTGCAGTAAAGGCAACAAGTGGTAAATACAGCATGTCTCCTTTTGAGCAAACATCACATTGGATAATATTTATTCTTGAATGTGTTATCACAATTTCATGTAGGAAAGTGTTGCAACTGCCTGTGAGTTAGGGAAGCCCATTGGCCTCAGAGGAGGGACAAAAAAAGTCTCCTGTTTCAGGAGATGGGCTTCATCGACGACGTTTAGGTTCATCCGTTTTGTCTGTTTCTAGCAGATAAATGTGCAAAAATGATTCGAACAATACAATGTGTCATGCGGCAAGAAGTGAAGAGAGCAACAAAAGAGGTCAGATTGTACCCTAGATACTGTATCCTGTCAAAATGCTTCGTTAGCAGTCCTCCCCTCCTCACTCACGAACTGACACAGCTTTTTTCCGAGCAGATACGATCCAGATCCACTCGCAGACGCATTTAACCGTTCTCTCTGAAGCCTGCACTGCACAGCTGCCTGAGTTCCTACCTGTTGATTCACTGCGCTGTTGTTTACAGATGCAGTCATAAAGCTTCCTCTGGCAGGGCGCTCGTTCATTCACATCTATGAATAGAGCTTAAACTTAGCCGTCCACACTTGGTGGTCACTGAAGGCATGTGTAGATAAATACTTTGAAGCAGCCCCACTCACCGCAGCCGCATTGTTGACTGGCTCTAAATGGGCCGGGGCTAAAGCCACACACTCTCGTATACACACACATACACACACACCCTGATCGTCTTATTTTCTGAGTTGCAGGGAATCACACACCATAAGATACATTCTAGTTCTGCAGGTATACAACTCAGATAGCAATCTTACATGTAGTTTATTCTTGTCGATCCTGTTGCTAGGTAACAGTTGCTATGTTCATACCATTGATACAGTGTGGACATAATTAAGTTGTCTCTATAGTGGGTGGTGGTATAGGCTATAGGCCCACAGACCCATACGACTACCTGAGGAAAGGGAAACAAAAGAAACAGACAAACGAGAGTTTGTTTGGACGGTTGAGTCAGCGGAGGAGACAACGCATTTAGAAAAATAAAAGATGTGACTATTCAGTTGATTCATAATGTACTGGTGTCAGAGCGTACTTTCAACTCTGCAGTATAGCCGGACTAAAACTCCCTTTACTGAGCATGGTCACTTCCCACAAAAAACAGAGCTGCATCTTCTTCTCTGCTTTGTTTCACACCACGTGTACAACGTCCATAAAAGTAATAGCCTGGGTAAAAGGTGAGAGAATCTGAGGGAGAAGAAAGGGATCTCAGAAAGAGATCAGATGGCCCTAAAAGTTCCCTAACAGGTTGCACAAACACCAGCAGAGGGGCCCCTCCCTGTAACAGCCTGCCAAGGCAAACAATAGTGCAGAGCTTGGAACAACACTGAGTGGATAAGAGGGAGAGAAAGCGAGAGAGTGGGTCTGATTGGGGGGGGGCTCGGTGAACCCGCCGTCAGTCGTTTTACTCTCCATCCATCCCACCCTCTGCTGGAACTGTGGGACACGTGCTGCTGTTGCTGTTTGTTCGCCTGGTGCCCCAGCGAGCACCACTCCCCTCCGTTCCCACTGTTTGCCTGCCACCAGCTAGTGCTACAGCTCTTAGCGGCCGGCCCCTAATTACAACGTGGAGAGGATCTGAGGAGGATGTGCCACATAGACAGGGAGGGGAGGAGGGCACTGCTTTCCCACCACAACGTCCTGGAGCGACATTTCATCAGCTAAACACACTTAACCCTTTGCACACTCGCCCCCACCCAGCAGGGCAGCCGGGGCCGGGACATCTGAGAAACCCGCCTCTCCCAAGCTCACCATGACGACCCAAAACAGGAAACTTCTTCATTGTGACCAATTTGGTTATTTAATTTTTGCAATTTTTTTGTTTGTGTTTGTTTATGATCTAGATTGTTTTGTGCATTTTTTTGTTCATTTGGATTACATTTTAAATGTTGCTGGTTTCTTCATTACGTTGTTCATTTTTGTCATTGTGCGATTTAATGCTGACTTTGTTCATGTGTTATTAAAATCAGTGTGCTGGCATTCACTACATTAAATTAAAATGAACTAAATAAGCTCAGTGTTGATTCTTACACATTTTACTGCCTTTTACATTTAAAAAGTAAAAACGTAAAATGTGGATTTTTGAGTCTGGGTCCCAAGAAAACACCAAACACCACTTTTGGGCCAAAAACTTTGTAAAACACTGCCGTATCATCCTGAAACAAGCAGGCATGTGAAGGGGACAAGGAAACATACTCGAGAGTTTAAAGGAACCGACTTGGGCAAAGTATCACAGGTGTGGCTGAATTCCTTCACGTCCATATGTACAAAGTCTGCTTCGTAAGCTTCCCGTTTCTTACGTGACCTCTGAGGGGCCGTCTGTCCTTCCGTGCGTCCGTCTGCCTCTCTTCATGCCTGTTCTGGCCACATCTCATCTCATGCCTCACTTAGTCACTAACACTTTCAACTCAGCACTCCCACCCCAAATTATGTGTCACCTCCATTGAGTGTCGTCTTTCTCCCGAGAACTTCATCTGCTTTCCGGGACTCTGACCACCACCTCTACCTCCTCCATCCCCATCTCCTCCTCCTCCTCCTCCTCTTCCTAATCATCCCCCTCTCCTCCTCCCGCTGCAGCTGCATCATCATTATGCCCAGAGTCGAGCGGCTAACTTGTCCCCAGCCCTGACCGCTCAGGCCACAAATCAGCAGCTAATGTCCATCTCAGCCCTTGTCACAGACAGACACTCATTTGGCCTGTAAGCTACAACCGCTAAAGCCTAGTTTATCCCTGTCAGGCCGGTATACATCCACCTGACCCACATGCTAAAATCACCAGCAGC
Organism: Pseudamia nigra; assembly: GCA_029823295.1. Classification (NCBI taxonomy): domain Eukaryota; kingdom Metazoa; phylum Chordata; class Actinopteri; order Kurtiformes; family Apogonidae; genus Pseudamia; species Pseudamia nigra. Next base: position 3,569 of record JAQQAE010005513.1, on the reverse strand, counting down.
CAAAGCTTACCCCCTGTCACCAACTGCCCACAGCAAAGACCTGCTAAACAGCTGTCACACATGGACAATTGCATGACCAATAATTTAGAGTATTGACAGTCAAAATGCAACACCCCCTTATTAGGAGGAGACATTCAATTGACCCAGAGTGTTAAGGAAGTCCATTAGCGCCAGTCTAACAGTGCACCTGTGTGTTGAGGAGACACTTCTTGGATGGTGTTTTAAATGAGTGTCTGCAGTTTATACATGGGCACAACTGCCCCATCCAATCCACGCTGCCAGGTTTTAAATTCATCTTAATTGCTGTCAATTAGTCAAAGTGAACAGTGCATGTGACAGTTATACAATATCAATCTTTATGAGAATAATGAAATGTCACAAATTGCGGCATTTAACTGCACAACTTTTGGAATGTCCCCTACTTAAGGAACTTAAATACGAGAGATTCACATGTACGTTCTTATTTTACATTTACTACAGCGTGTTTTAGCACAAAGCGGGGGCAGTCGAATTTCGTGTATTGTATTATTTCACCGGCAAAAGAGCCGACCGGTTTAACAAATCCGTCCGAGTGTAACACATCAAACAGGGAACACAGGGGGAATGTTGTTTCTTTTACTCTACGTGGTCAGTTTCTCTCATAAATCATCAATTTATGCAAGCTATGCTTTCAATGGCTTCATTATAATTATAAATTATTATTATTTTCAAGAAACTATCCGATTGGGTCTTGTGAGATCTGGGGCCAATTTAACTCGCCGGGCCCCTTAAAGAGCCTGTTTGCACTAACTGTCATCTGTCGAGCCTTCGGGGGGGCCCACAGCCACACACCATTATCTCTCTCACCCCAAAGTAAACAAAAGTTTATACTACTCTCCCAGAATATTGATTCAGTGATTATTCTTGTCACTCCTGCACAATTCTGTATTTATAAAACAAAAAAAAACACCAACAAATATGAATTATTTACTGTTACTTCACAGTTTCTTTCTTTGGTTTAAATTGAAAAATATGCGTTACCATTGAAAAGGAAATTTATTGTTAAAGTTTATGTCTTTAAACATATTTTGTGGTACGGTCTGCGGCTGCAAAAGTGCGCAATTTAAAAACAAGATATTTAAAAGAAGTTAAGAGTGTTTATTGTACAGTGGCAGGTGCAGATTGGAGCTAATGAGACATGATCAGAGGAACCACACTGTGACAAAGCACATGTCATGAGTCTAACATTTACTGTGTGTTTAATACGGTAAATATCCTGACACAGTGTGTTAAGTAGGTGTGGAACAACACGAAGACATTGAAAACGACTCCATAAATGTTTTACATGACAAACTGGCACCAAGACAGAAAACGTGTTGTTTTATTTTACGACTATTTGTCGTCTTTATTATGAGTTCAGGACCTTTAAATGACAATAGGTACCATTATTTTATTTTTTTTTGTCTAAATAAAGAACATTATACGCACAAACAAGTCATCATCATACCTGGATGGAAAAACAGCAAGGTGAACAATTTGGCCGGTATGACTGGTCGCTGCGTTTGGTAACTCCATGAGGTAAGAGGCGTAGAGGCTGAGTGACAACAAGCGCCGCTGTAAACAATAATTTACAGCTCAGCTTCAAATCCAGAACATGTTTTTATTGTGTCCACGCTCACAAACACCTCGCTGCACCTCAACTTATTTATTACCTGAACGTTTTACAAGTTGTGCAAATACTGAATGTAAAAAGTGAAGCGAAGCCCCACATGTTCACAGTCTGACTGGATCCACCGCCAGAGTCATTAAGTGACTTTATTGACCTGTTTGCACCCGGTCAGGCCTTTATGACAACGATCCTGTTTAAATAGACACTAACTGATGCACGTGTAACATAAAGCTCGCTCTTATGACATGTGGAACAAAATGATAAATGATGACAGACACACACACGTTTGCTCCAAAACTCTGGCATTCAAATTAATTCACACATGTCTTGATACGCTCCCCAGCATTCCACAGCTTTCAACACCCCTCGCCTACCTTACCTCCAGCTTCTCGATTCTCCACACGTGTCTTTTGTATTTCCCGGCTACTACTACGAGGCTCTGTCGCTCCCCGCTTGACCTCTCAGCATTGCCCTTTTCTTTTAATTGAACCCCAGCTGCCACTCTCTGTGCACAGTCTGTCAATCAGTCAGTCGGCCAGGCGGCCAGTCAGTCCATTCACAAGCTCCTCACACCAGCCACGGATGTCCATTCACAAAAATGAAAAAAACAAACAAAAAAAATAAAAAACACAAAAAACACCCAGGGAGGAATATCCAGCGGACGGAAGAAAAACAGCGGCGACAGAGGAGAAGAAAAGCAGAGTGTGAACGTCGGTCTGTGTGAAGCAGAGTGGCTGGTGTGGAGTTTAGAGTCAGCCTCAGTGTTGTGTGTGGCTCGTGTAGGACGAGCATAGAGTGAGAGGAAGGGAGGGAGGGCAGCAGCACTGCGCTGTGGAGATGTCGCACCACTAGTTTTTATAGCAGGGTGGGTAGCTGGAAGATAATAATACCCCATCCTCCTCCACAACACAAGTTTAAGCGCACTGTGTAATAAGCCCATGGCGCAGACACCCTCTGATTTAGGTCAGACAAAATGAATTTTTAGTTGTGTTAGAGTGGATTTCAGTAGAAAGGGACCGGGGCAAAGAAACTCGAAGGGGTTGTTTGGGGAGACGGAAGGAGGGTAAAAAAGGAAACCACAACGAGAGAGAAAAAGTTGGGAAACTATTTTGTGCACCTCTGTTGGTCAGGCTCGAGCTGAGACGAGGAGATGGAGAAACAAACATGACTGCAGCTTAAAGCGGCTCCCTTCAGTCCTGCACCTGTTTGAAGAGGAGTCGCATTATTCTGTCTTTGTCGCTACTTTTACTGGAACAAGTTCATTCGCCGCTAAGGTCGACGTTGAGAGCGGCTCAGAGGCATCGATCAGACCAAAAAAAAAAAGAAGTCACACGTGCACATTTTTTCGTGTGAAAGCAATAAAGGTATTTCTACTGATCCGGAGTTCCTGTGGATGTGTCAGTGATATTGGAATCCCATGTCCTGCATGTTAATGACCCAGTCCCACCCACAGTTCAGCTTAATGTGCTGTGGTCGCACCGTCGCACACAGTCATGTATCCAGACACCGGAGAGTCAGGACCATCCAGTCCTTTACTGTCCATGTTGGAGAAACATTAAAGATGACAAAGATTACAGTGTATGTAATGGCAAACTGGTGATGTGCACTGCATCCTCACGTACTCTTTAAAATCCAAATCATAATTAAAATCACTTCTTCACATTGTCTTGGAAGGACTTTAAGTCATTTTCAGCCCTTTATTGATTTCCTAATGTGCACCAGAGTCTGTTTTCTAATAAAATGATACTGACCAGGATAAAGAACAGAATAGATTTTTACAGCGGGGCAAAAAGCATTTATTCAGCCACCAATTGTGCAAGTTCTCCCACTTAAAAACGATGAGGGAGGCCTGTAATTTTCATCACAGGTTCACTTCAACTATGAGAGACAGAATGAGAAAAAAAAAATCCAGAAAATCACA
>JAQQAE010005512.1:0-17551 GCA_029823295.1 Pseudamia nigra | reverse complement strand
GAATGGGAGTGGTGGGTTTATTGGGTGCTGTCAGGGTGGGTAGATGGTGGATGAATGTCTTCCAGGCCAGGACAAAAATAGCACCTAATAGAGAGTGGCATGACGCACAACCTCTCCCGGAAAGCTTTCCAATATCATAATATCATATTGGCAAACCTTTCCGTGCCAGGTTTCATTTCAAGCCTGATTTACGACCTTGCACAGGCCCACTTCCTCCACGGAGTTTATTTTGCAAACGTTGGCTGGATGGTGCTGTTGAAGATGTAAGTTCATCGTAAAACTACTTTTTCATTGGGCAGTTCATTCATAACTCCTTAACTTAGAGCGCCCAAACTAACTTAACAACAGAGATTGCTGCTGATCGGAGGAAGTTACGATCCGTTTCCTCTGAAATGCCGCTGTAGCCACCAGTTCCCATCTTTCATATGCTGCAAATATCACGTCTTTAATTGGCCATAGCCTCTTCCATAACAGCAGCATCAATCATCCTCTTAAATGGGGTCTTTTAGATATTAAAGACGTGAGAGGGGCAGCCGCTAAAGCGCTGTCCATGGTTCTGAAATGAGCAAAATCCCAGTGCTGTCCATGGTTCTGAAATGACAGAAGTCCAGCCGTTCAACTTCACAGGAGTATGTTCACCTGAATTAACCAGTGGTTCTACATAATGAAGAACAGTAGAAGCATTCCGTATACAAGTTCTGTTCTATTATCTCATATTAACACGTGAACCTAAGACTACTGCTTTCATTTGGAAAATTTAGAAAATGGAAGTTTTGAGCATGAAACATTTTCTGAATTCTGCTAGATTGAAATTGCATAATTCTGTGCAGCTTATTATGGGGAAAAAGATCATATACATTAAAAATGAACACAATGTAACACTCTAAGGAACAAAATGAGCAAAAATAAAATAATTATGAAAACTGACAAAAAATAATCATAATATCAAGGAAATTAACAAAATGATTGTAATAAAGAACAATATAAGTAACAGTGAACAAATAAGAAACAAAAAGTAACTAAAGTAGAAAAATAAACAATACAATTAACAAAACTGAACAATTAACATAGTGAAGGAATTGAACAAGCACAAGAACCAATAAAAAGAACAAATAATAAACAAAATAATCAAGGAAATGAAGAAAATTAGCAAAATAATTGACCAGCAAAATGACCAAATGACCAAGAAGATCAATAAAATCTGTAATTAAAGTAGCAAAATAAGCAATAAAAGTAAGAAAACAGGACAAAAAAGTAACATAATAATGAAGGAATCAAATAAAAAGCAAAATTATTTAAAAATCAGCAAAAATAAACTGATAAACTGCATAAATAATAAAGAAATTAATAAGTGAACATAAATGACCAAATTTTTAAAAATGAGCAAAATAAAAAACAAAAGCAGAAAAATCAGCAGCAAAATAAACAAATCTAAACAAAAAGAAACAAATTAATCAAGGAGATTAATAAAAGAACAAACAAAAATATTCAAATTGAACAAAATACCTGAAAAAAATTAACAAACCATGAATAAATTAATCAAAGAAATGAACAAAATCAGCAAAATAAGCAAAACAACACTATACACAGAAGGGAATTAATAAAATAAACAAAATTATAAAAAAATGTGAAACTTGTCGAACACATAATCAACAAAATGTTCAAGGAAATGAATAAAAAAAAGTTAAATAAGCAACAAAATGAGTAGAAATGACCAAATATCCAAGAAAATAACCTATTGTAAATAAGTAACAAAAGTAGCAAAATGAGCAACAAAATTAACAAAATTGAACAAACCAAACAAAATAGTTAAGTGAATGAAATGAATAAAAGTTATTCAGAATGAACAAAATAATTGATAAAATGAACACATACTAAAAAAATTATCTTGGCATGAACAAAAACAGTAGAATAAAAAACAAAATGAACAAAAATGCCCAACTAATCATAAAAATGAACAAAATACATAACAACAGTAGCAAAATAAGCAACAACAATAACAAAAGTAAATCAACAAAATAAAAAGAAACTGAACAAAACAAATAAAAATGAATTAAGAGAAGCACTAAAATTAACAAAACTGAGCAAAATGGAGCAAAATTGTCAAGGAATTGAACAAATTAATGAACAATATTATTCAAAGTGAAAAATTGATCAAATCAACCGAAGATGAACAAAACATGCATCCAAATGAGGAAAAATAGCCACATAATTGAGGAAATTAACTAAATAAATAATAAATGTAGGAAAATAAGCAACAGATTAAACAAAGCTGAGCAAAAAAATGAACAAGATTGTTAGAAATTAACAAAATAATTGACAAAATGAACCAAAAAATAAGCAAAAAAAGTTTAATTATGTAAGACAGATTTTTTTTAGAAACCCCAAACATACATATGATAAAAAAGGAGGAAAACAAAGACTTGAATATTGTGTCCCCCTGAAGTCTACACTGAATCTTTACATGCAGTTAATATGTTGGCTTTTAACAAGAACTATGAATATCCAATAAGAAACAATAATTTATTGATTAGTGGGAACGTAAACTAATCATGTGAGCTGTTGATATGAACCCTTCTACAAATAGAGACAGTGACTTGCTTGAAATGAATTGTCTGTCAAACCAGATAGAGCTAAGCTTTAATCAAACAGAAGGTTGTATTCAACACTGATGAACAGAACTAAATGCAGTGCAGTATGTCAGTTCCATTTTCAAAATAATATTCAGCTGTATGGAACTAAAATGTTAAGGCTAGACCAGACAAACCAGCAGGTCATTAACAGCTCTTTGCCTCCACCCAGTGGATATTTCAAGTGTTACTTCATCCCTCCATAATGCATGATGAACCAGAAGCAAAATATATTCTAGAAATTCATATGATAATCAAAGCATAGAGATAAAAATTAGAGGCAGAATCATAGGCCAAGGTTATTAATGACTGACATCAACGGTGTTATCAAAGCAAGACACAACAGTTGCATTGCATTACATTAGAGCTGTGTTTCACCTAAATGACCAAGACAACAACATGCAGTGCATACTAATTACACTATGGACAAAGTACTGGGAAAATTAACAATGGCACCTACAGGAATCTAGACCTCTCTGTCCACATCCATAGGGATCACTTTCATATCTGTGCAGATTCAAATAAGTAATACATAAGCAATAAGTCAATGAATAGAAATGAAAAGAGTAACCAGAAAATTATAGACCAATTAGTATTTTACCTTTAATTTCAAAGGTAAAAGGGAAATGGGTCTCAATGCAGCTAATTGAACATCTTTGTATATGCGAAACCTCCCTCCACCCAATGCAGTTTGGATTTCACCAATAACACTCAACTGAGACAGACACTTGTTATTTTCTGGAAAATGTCCAAGTTTATTGGAAAGGGGTGGCTATGTTGGAGCTGTCTTCCTGACACTGTTAATCATAATGTGCTGTTGCCAAAGCTCTGTCACTTTAACTTGTCATACAGTGCCCTCTGTTGGATGAAATATCTATCTAATAGAGTACAAGTTGTTCAGATTAATGAATCAGCTTCGTCTTATCTCAGTTGCCCAGCAGGAATCCCTCAGGGCACTATATTGGGGCCTTTTTTGTTTAGCCTTTATGTTAACGACCTACCAAATATTTGCTCAGATGTGAACATTCAGCTACATGTGGACAACACCGTATTGTATACACATGTTAAGACAAAACAAGAAGCTGCGGCTGCACTCTCCACTGCCATGGGGCCAGTGTCTCACTGGCTTCTAAGCTCATGCTTACATCTTAACACAAAAAATAAACAGTATGTATGTTTTTTCCACATCAGCCAGCAGACGGCCAACAAACGTTTACATGTGAATGGAGAGAGACTTGATGTGGTTGAATGGTTTCACTATCTTGGTGTTGTCTTCAACTCAAATTTAGGCAAGTCATTAAAAAGGTCACAAATGTAATAAAGTTAACCTGGCAAATTTCCATCATATAAGACCTTATAGAATTTGGTCAAAAGGTGGTGTCAGTTAGAGGCACACATTCATGGGACAAATTACCAGTACGGTACATATCAGAGACTGTAACAACTATCTCACCTTTAAGAAGAAACTTAAATCTTGGTTAAACATAAACCAGTCATGCAATCATTCATAAAATGTCTCCTTTTATAACGCCTGTACTCAGGCACTTCTGGAAAATGCTGCTTCTTAACTATTTTAGTAATAATGTCAGTGGACAAAATTGTTTTATCATGTAAAATGTCCTCAGTTTGTCTGTATAGTGTGATCTTTCTTGTGTTCTGTCTTATGGACTGTCTCGTTCCCTGTTATATATCTGTAAATGCTTTGGACTGATAGGATGTTCTTTGTGATACCTGCCTTAGGACTACAGATGAAATTTAGGTATTGTGTAATTCTGGCATATTTACATTGATGTGCAAAGCTGATATGTTGATTATTGTCCACTGTCCTAATTCAATAAATACATTTAAAAAACAACAGTATTCTAAGTAAGATAAGCAAAATGATCAACAATGAATACAAAAACACAAAATAAACAATAAATGCACAAAATAATCAAGAGTGAAGAAACTGAAAAAAAATAAACAAAAAGTGACAGTTTAACCCTGACGGGGCCAACTCGTCCACCTCTGATTCTGATCTGTGTGTGTGTTTTTTTTTTTACATTTATTTATTCTTTGATTTATTGTTTATTTTGCTAATTTCTTGGTTTCATTTATATGGATTTAGTGCTCATGACCAACACCTCAGATACTGTATATGTCAGGGATTCCTATTACTTTGGAAAATAATGTCCAAGTTCCTGTAGGAGCAGCAGTTAGGTATCCCAATACTTTTTTCTGTGTAGTGTAATAAAAAGACATGAGACAAAAAAGAGACATGTCAAAGCATGACAGGTTTAGGTGCAACAGAAATGCCTGAATGTGGTCATCTGAATTATCAAAAAATATGACAAGTGACATCTGAAAGGGAATGTGTTCATCAACTAATCTTCAGCTGTACCTCACCCACTGGGACAGGTTTAAATGCCTAAAGGAACAGTAAAATGTGATTTATGTTGGTGTATTAAAAAAAAAAAACAACAACAATAGCTGAACTTCATTTCTTTCTTTCCTTTGGATTGAAAATGACAGTCAGATATTGATTCATAATACAAACCACCATTTTTTCAGAAAGTCTTAAACTCAAAATAATTCAGTGCAACGGCAGAAATGAAGAAATTGCTTACTCCTAGTCTTACAAATGCTTTGCCATTAAATGCTGAGGCTACTGTCAGTGATATACTGCCACCACCTGGTTTTACAGCTGCATAGCAACATGTGGATAAAGGTTTGCTGTGTTTGCTCTTGCATCATAAAACTGCTGAACATCCTGAACAGTTTTTGAAGGTCTCCAATCTGAGGCTTTCAGTCGAGACACAACACGGATAGTTGCAACTTGGACATCTCTTTCCAGATCCATAGAAATTTGTCATATCTTTTGGTTGTAAGCATTAAATAATGATTAAAAATGAACAGTATAATGAACAAATGGAAAAAAAATGGTCAACAAAATGAATAAAAATGATAAATATAATAAAAAAAAATCAGCAAAAAATGAATACAACAATCAAGAAAAGAAACAAAAAAAATCAACAAAACAATGCAGAAAATGAACAACACAAAAACAAAAAAAAAATGGGGGAGGCTGAGTTTACCAATTAGGAGGACAATACAGTGTCCTGGATGGTAAATATCCATCAAACATCCTGATTTGGCTAATTTATCATGCACTGATTATCCTTTTAATTTCCCTCAGTTTTCTTGATTACTTTGTTAATTACTTTGTTCATTTAGTTGATTTTACTTATTTACCAAATATATGAAATAGCTGAGCTACAATGTGATTTGTATGGATTTGGAAGGAGATGTCCAAGTTCCTATGGATCCAACGATCCGGTCACCTTTGTCCATACATTGTATTATTAAGGGATGGAGGACATTCAGATAAGTGCTCCGTGGCCTGTTTTTTCCACACAGGTGTCATTGGATGTGTTTTGTGGCTGCAGTTACTTCGTAGTTCTCTTAAACATAGTTATAGAGCCTGTATCCATTGCTGGACATGGAGCAAAGTGAGGGCACACGATTGTCCTTCAGGGCCTCATGTGGTTTATATGGTGGAGCAGGGGGATATATATTGTTGAAGGCTGGGGGAGGTGATAGTGGATGATTCCTCTGCACTTGAAGGGGGGTCCGAGATCTGCCTCCATTGCTGCTCCAGCACAGGACCACTCCTCCAATCAGACTGAGGCAACCTGCGGCATAACCAAGGTACACAGCCAATCCGATCTCGTACTTCAATCCACTGGGGAGGAAGGGGTCATAGAATTCCTTGATGACGTCATGGGTAGTCCATGACACTGTGACCAGGCAGAGGAGACCAGCACAGAGAAAACAAATCCCCCCGCTCAGTACCAACGGAGACTTGATCAGAGAGCCACGGGTCAAGCGGGTGCACTTCATCCCCATGACAGAAACCGCGGATGCCAGGACTGAAGTGACGCAGGACAGGACCATCAGTGCTCGGGCAGCCTAGTTTGGACAAGAATAGAGCCACATTTTAAATGAATGTTCAAACACAATTTTACATCTATAAATGAATAAATATACACAGTATGAGCACTACTCTTCATGGGTCTGAAGGACTAAAAGGAGGATTGGAAAGTGATCTTAGGCCACACTTTTAACTTAAAGGTAATTCACCACAATTCATTCAAATAGTTCACTCTCCAGCCCTCTGTAGTTTTCAAGAGGACTGTAACCATCAGAGTAATGGGATGCATAAAAAACCTGGAAACATAAAAACATTAGAAAAATGTAAAATATAGCATAGAACCGATAAAAAAAAATCATGGGACAAATACATATTTTTAAAACAACCAGTGGTGATTTTATTAAACCTTTGCATATGAAGGTGTTTCTAGATGTACTCACATAACTGGAAAATGTAATGTTGCACCAATAGGGCACAGTGAATTTTAATCAAAATGAATGTGGTTAGACATGCAACAATACAACCATAATTTTACACATGGTTCCAGAGGCACAAAACGGTTACTTTAACTGTACACGCTTTAAAGTACTTTATATTTCATTCTCATGGTGATGCATTTTGCGCCTTATTAGATTTTATGGGATGATTACTTTGTTTGTTTGAACACTGGGGCCTGTCTACTACCTGGCATCAGTCAATGGATTGCCAAGGACTGAATTTTTTTTATACATAGTTTTCACAGTATCTTCCCATGGTGTTTTTCAATTACAATATGGAAACTGCTTTCACTGTTTCACTGTACAGATTTAGTTGTTTTAGGATTTGACAAGAGGATTCTTGTGCTGGAGTGCTGGAGAAGGAAGTGCTGGAGAGTACTCCAACTTTCCATGAAAGCAAGACACTGTTAAAAAAATATTAAAGCTCTGGACTGAAATGTTATGGTATTTCATTAGCTTATTGAAACAATACCAAGGTGAGTGCGTGCTGTCATCAACACTAAAGGTGATGTAGTGAAATATTAGTGACTTTCTTTTTGGACGTGCAGAGTATAATCGTTAAACCTTTTATATCACAGAATACTGCAATATCCTGTCTTTAATTTGATGATGTAAACCAAATACATTCTACAGATACAGTAGCTACTGAAGTCTGACAAAAAAGATCACCAAATTATATACAAATTGCATCATGACATATTATAAAATGATGTCACATACAGTAGCATATAGCACATGGCAAAGGGATCCAGACAAAGATTTTTGGATAAAAAGTCGTGCAAGTGTAATGATATTGTACCTGCAGGTCTTGTGGCAGTGCCAGTAGAGATCTGTACACCTCACACTGATAGATGCCGGTGCTGTGCCAGGTACACTCCATCCACAGGCCTTTCATGTAAGCGGTGACAGTGATGATGTTAGACCCTGTGTATGCTGTGCTGCGCCAGTGGGGGAGTACAGTTGCAACCAGAGTTCCTGCAAACCCCAACAAACCTAAGAAGAAGCCAAGAAGCTGAACTGCCGCGCTGGCCATGATTGGCACGCTAGTTCACTCAAACAGCTGCTCCAACTGCAAAAATACAAAGTGTGGAATGAAATAATTATTAACAAGTAACAGGAATGGCAGGACCAATTACAGAAGGGGTCTCATACTTGTGCCATGGAGGGCCGAGACCCTGCAGGTTTTCTATCCAACCAGTCGCTAAGGCAGGTGATATCACTGATGAGCAATCGGGGGAAGGAGCTAAGCAATAAAATCTGCTGGTTGGAAAGAAAACCTGCAGGGTCTCGGCCCTCCATGGCACGAGTTTGAGACCCATGAGGATCTATTACTGCAAAATCAAAAACTTACGTATGCTGTCCATAAGAACCAGATTTGTAATAAGAGAGACAAATATTAAATCAGACACCTTTAATTTTTTGCCTACACCATGGAACCAAAGAACTCCATCACATACTGTAAAAGGAGCACACAAACAGATCTATAGTCTTTCAGGCAGGATCTGTGGATGGATTCTTCATGTTTTCTGTTTTGTCCTTAGTTGTACAGTAAATTCCTTTGAGCTTACATCCAGTCAGTGAGACAGAGCCATTCCTCAAGTGTCTCCCGAGTGCACAGAGAAAAAAAGGTGTAAAAACTTTCAGTATTGTGTCATCAGTCTCTGGTAAGTGGCTGGTGACTGCATCTGTAACTAATGAGAGCAGTGTTCAGCTTCACCTGTTTAATGCTCTCCTCTGGAGGACAACACGCACCACTCGATTTGTTAAAGCTCACCTCCTCCCGCTGGAAAGAGGCAGAAAGGAAATTAAACATTTACAGAAACCACCTGAGCTTTGAGCACTGTTATAAACCACTAACTTTTAACCTTTTCACAGCTCTGTAGGGTACTGGAAAAAAGGAACATAGTGGCATGACCACAGAGCACTTACAGCTTTAAGATGACACTGTGAAAAGAGATAAGTCGTGAAATAAGTTGTCATGACTGTTGTATAATTGGCAAAATATTAACATCCATCCATTTTCTACCTCTTAATCCTCGTGAGGGTCAGGGGAAATATTAACATGATGGTAAAAATTAAAAAGCGACAACATATGGTACCCTTCTTCCAGCAACACTGTGAAACACACCACATTGGTATTCTTTTACTTTTCTTCACCTCCCTTTACTAACCTTCAGTATTTTGTACAAAATGTTTAAAAATCTCTTTCATGAATCAAATGATTTCAGAACAATAACTGTACAGTTAACAAATACATTTCAATAAGAATGTGAGGTTGCAGATGTTCTTACTGTATTTAAATTTAAAATCACTTTTGTGAAACAGACTGATTTTAATTTCAAACCAAAGACACCGAACTGTTCTTATATGGACCCATTGTTTTCGTTTCCTCAGAGAACAGAGCTGTTTTTATCCAACTCAGTTATTGTTCAGCGCTAGACCTGGTACTGCTGGAGCCTCTTAAAATAGCACATACTGGCCGTATTGTTGCTTACTTAATGATTGACTGGTGACATGACAAATGAATGAGTGGGCGAAAGGCAACTGTAAATCTTGTTTAATTTCTCATACATTTATGTCACTGCTGCAAAAGATCTGTTTATAACCAATCTGCTATGCCAACAGTATGGTATTAGATTTTAATAGCAACTTTGTACGTGTTAGTACTCACCAATGAAGTTACAGCAGGATTAAAGAGCCATGGTCACAGGTATCCAAACGGTACACTCGTCCTGAATGGAAGAGTAGAATCTGGAGAAGGTCCAAGTACACTGTGATTTTGGCAGTCACTCCATGCAGATCAGCTCCTTCTGTCTCTGCATCTGCCTTCACAGTCAAGCAATATGTGTGTGTTTGCTGTAGGACTATCACATATGTGAGTGTCCACTGTTAGATATCATCATCATCAGCAGCATTATCTTTGGCAGCACTGGGAGCATCATATCAGTGATGACATGAGAGACAGTCCCGGTGTTTGGTTGTTGCTTCAGAGAAACAGGACGGATGCCAACTGTGGTCCCCGAGGCAAAGCACTGCCGCCAAGCTGTGACAGAACAGATATTGTCCTCACTTCATATGCTGTTATTGTCTTAACCCTGGGTTTCTTCGGATGCACTGATAAATAATTAATAGAAGACAAGTTTGCCAGCATTTAGAGACTAATAAAGCAGTAATAACAGCACTAAATCACACTGCAAACCTATGCAAATGCACGTAATAATAACTGGTGCGTTTGTTTATTGTTGTACTGTATGTGTGGTACGTACTGTGCTGCACACAGGTGAGCAAATTCAAAGCTTCGGTTTTATCTTTGGATTCCTCTGAGGTCCATTCTCTTCCTTTGCTGGTCTTTTACTCTCTCCCTCTCTCCATACCATGACAGTCTGTTAGTATACTGTACAAGAGAATTTTCCCTTCCACTGGGTCCCTTGCGGTGCAGTCAGTCCTCTGTAAGAGCTCCACAGAGAGGGGATGATCCTCTCCAAGGTCTGCCTGTGGGAGACGCCATTTGTATGTCAAACACTTAATAGTCTTAGTTAAACAGAATAATCCTCTGATTAGCAGCTGAGTAGACTGGTTTGTTGCACACTGATCTAAACATGACAGTTTGTGTGTCTTTATTTTCAGTATTTTTTTGAGTTAAACGCTGCACTTTTTTTCTACAGCACAGAAATCTCCTTAACAATATGCAGATACATAAATAAAATCCTCACAGGAATAATGCCATTGAGCAGATATGAACCTCTTACACCCACACAGCCCTTCTGTGACTTACAGTCAGATTGAAGGAAATGTAATCAAAGTTATAATTACACTTATTGTAAATTCATCCACTGTAATGTATAAACAGAAAGTAAACATATGTAGGCTGTAGAACTAAAAGGAAAATGAACATTAAACTGTATATTGTCACAGACATGAAGTTTTTATTAGAAAAACAACTTCGCAATCCAGGCAGAAAGCAAAGAAAAAAACACAGCTGATCAGAGTTGCTTCATCTTGGGCTTGCTTTAATTGAAAGTGAGCAAAAAAGAAAAAAAGCTAAAAACAATGGGTAAAAACGAACAAATAAATAAATAAAACAAACAATAACACAAATAAAAAACAAAATGATCAAGAAAATGAAAAAAAGTGAATACAAAAGATCCAGAACATGAACAAAAAATGAGACAAATAATAAAGGAAACAGATAAAAATGAACAAAATAAGAAGTGAAGTAAACAAAATAATAGAGAAAACATAACCGAAGGCATAAATAAAAAATAGCAAATTAATCAGAAAAATTAACAAAAACAACAAAAAAGATGAAAGAAATAAATGAACAAAAAGAACCAAAAATAATAAAGAAAATGGCCAGAATACTGAAGAAAATGAACAAATATAGAAAAATAAAGTGAAAAAACAAGACAAAACAAAGCAGGCAAGATGATCAAATTAATAGATTAAATTGACAGAAATGAACGAAAATCGATATAAGATAATTAATCAGGAAAATAAACAAAAATGAACCAAATTATGATAAAAAAAACAAAACAACAAGAAAAATTAGTGATATAACAGAATAAAAATTTAAAAATGAACAAAAATAGCAAAGTAGTGAACACAACAAACAAAATGACCAAGTAAAAAAATGAACAAAAAAAAGCAAAATAATTAAGAAAATGTGCAGAACCCAAAGAAAATTATCAAGATAACAATGTATATAAAAATAAATCAAATAATCAAGAAAATTACTAACAATGAACAAAACAAGAGGAATCAAAATGACTAATATAATAGTAAAAAAAATTAAAATTGAACACAAATGGCAAAAATAGTCAAGGAAATAAACGAAAATAAATCAAATAGCCAATAAAATGCCCAAACGTGAACAGAAGAAGCAAAATGAGTAAATTGACATAAACATCCATAGAAAAACAAATTAATCAGTAAAATGAACAAAAATGAACCAAACAAACTAATAAAAGCAAAATGGTATAAGTTAAAAAATATCAAATATGAACAAAATCCAAAAGAATATATTCAAGGAAATGAGTAAAAGTGTCCAGTGTCTGTGTTTAGCTTATTGTTTATTTGGCGCCGTCGTGGACTGACTGACGTCCACAGCTATGTCGCTAAAACCAGCAGGCCTCACGTACTACCTAATTATTCTGTGTTGGTAAGTTAGTAATGGCGTGTATTTCTACCACAGACTGTGTATATATGTATGTAAAGTTTCAGTCAATGTGTGTAATGACATACCCCACTGGATAAACACTTTGTCCATCTCCCTGTAGTTAAATTGCTAGTGTCACGACGTTAGCTTGTCAGGTAACAAGCTTTATGAGCTAATATTAGTAGCTAACGTGGCAGAGCTGTATGATAATTATGGAATTTATACAATACGTTAACAGCACCAAAAGTACGAGAATTAATCAGTGTGTGACATTTTGGTCTTGATGCACATTTTGCAAAATTCAGCTTCTTGGCTTCTTGTGATGATTTGTTCATGCTCGTACTGTTTTATTGACTTTTGATCATTTTAAAATTATTTTGCTCAGTTCTTGTTCATTTTGGTAAATGTGTTTATACTTTTTGATAATGCTGTAATTTTTTGTTCATTTGTAATTGTTGATTTATTTTTCATGTTGTGGAAAATTTGTTAATTTTCTCGATTAACTTGTTAATCGTTGCCAATTTTAATATTATTTTGTTCAAGTTTTTGTTTGTTTTTGCAAAATGGTTTTATTCTATTTTGTACATTTTGTGGTTTGTTGTTCATGTTGTGAATATTGGTCATTTTAGTTATCTTCATTCATATTCATTTTATAAATCATTTTGCTCACTTTGTCAGAAAGTTTTTTGTAACAATATTTTTTCCCTGACAATTTTCTTAATTTTCATTAATTTTGTGTAGGTCTTGTTAATTATGTCAATGTGTCCATTTTTGTTCATTTGCTTTGTTATATTGTTATTTTTATTCACTGTCTTGATAGCTTTTTGCATTTTTGTGGATTATTTTGCTATATACCTTCAACAAAATTTTTAATTATTTTATTGCAATATTAGGGGGCAGGGGTGGGGAGTGGTAAATCAGTCACAATTGCTTTATCTTTTGTCATGAAGGGAATTGCATCATGGTAAAGGTGACGAAAATGTCAAGAAGTGATGAAAAGTGCACTTTGGCACACAAAGCCCGACAGCACAAAAGGACCCGTGGTGTTGTTCCGGTCAAACCCTTGGTGACCCGCAGCCGGTCAAGCAGCAGCAGCGGAGGCAGCTTCTTCCACTGGCTCCCGTCTGAACTGATCCACATCATCCTGGACAAACTACCTGGTTGGTGTCACTCCCCGACATACTCACATTTACCACAAGTTTCACATAAAGAAGGGCTAAGTTATTAAATTACATTATATGATGTAGAACTTTAGTTATGCATAACTTTAATTATGAATGTCACATTGGTTTATACATTTTCAGCTTTAGACCCAGAAAAAACTGCTCTATGTCCACTTGGGTACACAAATATACAAAAATACTGTACATCATGAACTCATGACCATCTTTTTACACTGTTGTTGTTTTTATTTTTGTCTTGTTATTGCCTTTTGCTTTTTTGTGACTTGTGCATGCTTTTGTCTTAAGTCTGTTCCTTTGTTTTTGGTCACATTTTTATGTTAATTTAATCTTATGTCTATTACATCTCTAGGACATCTTGTTTTTTATGAAATTAACATTTATAAAGGCTTCTAGAGGACACTCATCTATTTTAATTTAGGAAATTAAACCAACATAATTTTTGTTACATATTTTGAAAGTTGATGACTCAATAAAAATATCTCAATGACCCATTTTGGATCCCGACTCTTAAGATGGCAAAGCCACATATACAGTGTTTACTTTAGTCTGCTAGAGTGCCATTGCAAGATTTTTAACTGAACAATAAATATGTCACAAATCATGCAATTCATGTAGCCCAAAATTATATTAAATTGTATAACTGTACGGTATATTATGTGATAAATACTTTATGACTCAGTTTAGTAAAGATAACAGAGTTTTTCTGTTATGAATGATTAAATATTTCCAAACCCTATTGTCACAACATTCTAGTTTCAGTTTGTGCTGTAGCTGACTGATATGTCTGTGTTTGTCAGTGGAGGACATTAGTGTGCTCAGCATGGTCTCGAAGGATATTACTGGCTGTATTGTGGACTACATCTCCTGCCAGGCCTGGAGGAACAGAATGATTGACCAAAACTTTCACCACACTACCGTCCCTGGAGAGAAAGCCTCGACTGAACACTACAGAGCACTTGGTACGCCTGGTATTTGACTAAATTTTTCATGTTTGAAGTACTAGATATCCAAAATTTAATGTTACATTTAAAATACACGTATACTACATGTTAGAATGCACATAAATGACTACCATACAACTGCATGCTTTTGAATAAATTTGAAGTACTCAGAGAGGTCATATATTAAGTGAAAATGCCTTCAGTCTCTTTTATATAATCAGTCATAATACAGATTTAATGGCTTGAAATCAAGGGGCAGCGACCGGGGCTGTTCAGTGAGGCCAATGCGGAAGTAACTTTAAGTTGCAATACCACCGCTTGGCCGCCGGGGAACCGATCGTCCGGCTCCAAGAAGCTTTTTTCACATAAAGATACATTGGACTTCTATCTGGAAATACTAAGAATACATTTTTTCTACGGGTCATCATGGTATCAAACGTTTTATTTGGACCCTCTGATAAGTAACGTGGTGGTCCATCTTTAACTTTTTGCTTTGTTATTAAGACATTACAGCAAATTATCCAACAAATCACTGCCGCGCTAGGGTTTGATTGACATGTCGTTCTAGTAGCAGTTCGCTAGTGAAGTCAGACCAATTCGGAGCTTCGTATCTTCTATTTATTCAATATGCTTATAGTTATACATGAGATACATGACTGCAGCTGTGGGTAAGTATTTACACTAACAACACCGTAATATGACTTTGTTTGACACTACGTGGTGACGTTTTACTGCATCACTAAGCTAGTGGCTGACATTAGCTTCCCATGAGTCCCCTGGCATGAACGCTTCTTAAGCTCTGCTGCCGTTCGTCCAAATATGGTTACATCCTGTTTTTGGCTCCAATATGCCGTCCAGGAAGTGACAACCCGATTGGCCTCAAAACGGCCCTTCAGAAACTAATGGGTGACGTCGCGGTCACTTTGTCCATAATGTATACAATCTATGCTTGAAATGTAGGCATGTTGTTTTTTAATAGTTGCTATGTTCAGACACAGCAACTAGTAAGTATCCCTAAAATTAAGAGGGACATTTTTTAACACCTTTGTTTACACACTGTTTCACTCATTGTAGACTGATTCTTTTTAAGTGCCACACAGTGTGAGAGAGTAAATCTAAGTGAAGAATTTTATTGTCATAAAATTGTTTTTGCATGCTTTATATTGTCTCAGGTTTGTTGTTCAAGAGATGCACCCTGTTGCTCCCGACAAAGGACAGGTTAAAGTTTATCTTTGGCAACTTTTCACAGGTAAGAAAGCACATTTATTTGAGAGTAGTCAAAATAAAATATCACACTGGAAAAAAAAAACACTAACATTTTATTGGAGCACCTTTAGTCTTGATTATTGCATGCAGTCACTGGGAAATGTTCTCCAGTTTTCTCTAGCACATGCCAAAGATTCTCAATCAGGATAAAGACAATTTTTCTTGGGGTTAAGTAGAATACGTCATGTCTTTAGGATTGATTTTGTTAGCCTAGAATTATACAATTTCTATCCAAAAAGAAAGTCATTCACATTTCAGTGGACATCTAGGTTTGATTACAGCACACATTTACCTTGGAATTGCTTTAACAAGCTTATGCAATGTTACAATGTCTGGACTCTGGACACCAATCCATGTCTGAAAATGATGTCTCATTTTTTCTGGACATCTCTTTCACCATTGAAGCCCTATGAATCCTACCATTGTTCATCCTGTAATATGTCTGTGCCATCAGACAAAAAGAAAATAAATGTATAGAAAAAGAAAAAAGAAATGAGATGCTCCTTAATGCATCATCCATCCATTAAGGTTAAATAACTTGTTGCTACTGAAACACATTGATCACTGCAGTAATTACCTAATGAATAGCTGTAACCTGTTTACTTACTGTAGCTAAATTCAGGTGGTGTGTTTTTCTTTTGGATGGGCAGTACATATTTCTGTTTGATATATGCACAGCCTCAATGTTCTGAAATAATCTTAGAGCCAGTTGTTCATTTCAGATCCCCTGCTTCAAGTTGGATCCGTGTCCATTAACAGTCTGCAGTGGCTTCTCCAGAATTGGGGTTTTCCTTCAGGTGAATACTCTTCTGTACATGACCTAAAATTCTGTAAGGATTTAGTGTGTTGAAAAAAGCAAATCAGTTACAGCTAGAGGTAGAGAAACACAATATGATTTGCTGATTATTTAATGAAGCTTGGAGAAGTATGTTTTTCCTTACCTACAACATTCAACAGATAATCAGTTTAATGCAATATCTCACTGTGGAGGTTTTGTAAATTCACACTCTTGTTGCGTCTTCTTTTTCAAATAATTGGTTTTATAACACAGTGTTCACACAAGATTGTACCTAGAAAAATTTACAGTATGTCACTGCAATAAGGTGAAATTTAAAAGAGATAAATTCCTGAACTAAATAGTTAATACAACTATGTGTTAAGATCATAGACTGTGTTTACTAGTGACAGAGTGACTGTGATGTCACCTGTTGGTTTTTGAGACTAATTTGGTTGTCACTTCTTGAATGATATTTTGGAGCCAAAAACAGGATGTGGCCATATTTGGCAAAGCGGCAGTAGAGCTACAGGAGCATAGTATGTCGGGGATCTTATAGGTAAGGTAATGCTGCGCACTAGCTTACTGACATGGTAAAACTTCATCAAGCATTGCCTAACAAAGTCATACTATGGTGTTGTTAGTGTAATCACTTAAACACAATTACACTTGATGTCTGTTGGGAAAAATATGTATTATTGAATAAACCAAAGCTATGAAGGTCTGAGTCAGTTAGACGCTGCGTCTAGAGCCTAGTCTTAGCAAATTGTCAATCAAACCCTAGCACGAGTGATCTGTTGGATTATTTCCTGTAAAATCTTAATAACATAGCAAAAAGTTAAAGATGGACCACCAGATCACTTATTATAAGGGTCTAAATAAAACATTTGAGACTGTCATGACTCATGACAAAATTTATTCATTTAGTATTTTCAGAGATAAGTCTAATGTAACTCTATGAGTTCAGTGTTTCTTGGAGCCCAATGAATTTTTGGTTATTCTGCATCAGCTTCACTGTAAAGTCCTGGTCTTTCCTCACTGGTTAAGACTAATCATGTTTCCCATCCAAGTGAAAAAACTTATCTTCAGAATTTTAATATTTTCTGGTCATTACAGTTACCGTAATATTCACACTACAAGCCGCGGCTTTTTTCACACATTGCCGACCCTGCGGCTTATACAACGATGCGGCC
>JAQQAE010005511.1:0-17551 GCA_029823295.1 Pseudamia nigra | reverse complement strand
TAAACAATACATACAAACTTGTTAATAATCTCTTAACTATCCAGGAATGCAAAAAATAAACATTTGTCTTAAGACCATCAACATTGTCTGTCTAAATAAATAAATTAAATATAACTGAAAAAACTTCTTAGTCAGGGAACAACAAAAATAAATAAAAATGGAGCCTTCCTTCAGGTAAAACACTGTCTGCATTTTTCCAGACAACTCTGTTATCCTTGTGATGTACGAAAATGTATTTTGGGCTGGAGTGTAGTACCAGTGAATGGCCACTGGACGAATCTGCTTAAAATTTAGTGGCCGTCTGGTTTCCGGTACTTATAATACTTCCATGAGCTGCACCTCACTTGGCTGTTGAACACACTGACTGATATTAGTAATAACAACATTTAATTTAAACTCAAACTTCTCTGAGATGCATCATGAACAGTATGTTACAATATGTCTGTGGTAGGATTTCACACTGTGATTGAACTTAACCTTAGCAAAATCATTAAAACACAGAGCTTCCAGATTCTGCCACCAGTTAAGCCAGGCCGACATACAAATGGTCTATAATGTTTCTCAAAGAATTTTCTCAAAGAAAAATAAACTGCCTGGTAGAGTGTCAGTTGGTCCATGTTTGGGTCTAATTTTAGCTTGGATATGATTGGTTCCAACTGATGATACAGTAAAATTGAATTTCTGTGGGGGAGGGCCGAGGATTTCTCAGGGGAAACAGAACTGAGCAAGTTTATATTTTCAGGTTTTATTTTACACCACGGAGTTTATATATAAAGCTACGTATATAACTAGAGAGAGAGGGTTGGAGGTGGAAAGAGAAATGGGAGGTGGAGAGGGAGGGGGGAAATGGCGGGAGAGAGAGTGAGAGAAAGGGGAAGAGAGTTAGAGAGCGACGGGGAGAGTTTAAGAGAGAGAAGCTCGGTGCACCACTGTCCTCCAGCAGCTTAGGACTATGCAGCAGAACTAAGGGAGGATTAGTCCTGACTATATGCTATAAAAGTCCCACACTACGGAAACCTCTGTTGGATTTTGAGGTTCATATAAAGTCTGTGGCATAAAATTATAACCCTCAATTTATGAACTTGCTGAGTACTGCCAGTCCTTTACAATCCACACAGCAAAATGGTTACATTGTTTGTAGCTTGTGACACCACCAGTGATAAACAAGCTAAAATGCTTTATCCACTAAAATTAAGACGGTATAACACCCTATGTCAAAACTAGTCATAATCAACCTATAACAACTGCCAATAAATCCCTTTTGTTTTCAGAAAACTGACCATGAAACTTATTCTGTTTAGAGTATCCATCCATCCATCCATCCATCCATCCATCTTCCGCTTATCCTGGTCAGGGTCAGGGGAGCAGCAGCCTAAGCAGAGAACCACCTCTTTGAGCCCCTTGGGGTACCCCCAGGTGTTCCATGGCCAGCCGAGTCCCTACAGCGTGCTCTGGGTCTGCTCCAGGGCCTCTCCCAGTTGAAGCTAGTTTTGGCAACCAGGGAATGAGCCAACCGGACTCCTGCCCTTAGCTGCCACCCAAGCCACACAGTACCAGACCCCTACGACCCTTCCTGCAGGTGGTGGGCCCACAGGAAGGCATAGTCATAAGGGTCTTCTGAATCGCTCTTAGTCTGACCTGTCATTTAGGACTACAGTAATTCGCCTTGGGAGACCCTACCAGGGGTGAGTTACCCCCAACAACATAGCTCCTAGGATCACTCAGCCATGCAAACCCCTCCACCATGATAAGGTGGATTCAAGGAGGGGCTGTTTAGAATAGCCTTGAATAAAATGAGCCTGTCCTGCAAGTAAAAATGACCACATTTTTTGTTTGTTCATAACATGCAGTACAGCCTTTAACAGGAAAAGTAACACAATCTCCAAAAGAAGTTAGAAAGCGACGTTGGCTATGGTGGAACAAGTGGAGCACAGCATTTCCATTCCTGTCGGGTTGGGGTTGAGTTCCATCCCAAGCAAGTGTGTTTCATACTCTGTTTTGTCCCAATCCAAGCATTTTTTTTGTGTTAAATATTTTGTGTTTTGTGCTTTGTGATTTTTGCTTTCTGTCCTCAACCCAGACACTTTTCTTTAACCCTAAGACACTGGCATCACATCTACACTTAAGCCTGATGTCCCCGAATGAAAATGCAAATGAAATTGAAGCGACATTACCAAATCAGCCTGAGTTGTGTTGGTCGGGCTGCAATTTAAAATATGAAACCCACATCACTTTGGCAGGGAGCTGCAGTTCAGCCAACCACAGTATTTTTTGATTCAAGGTGTGTGGCTACAGCACCTCACAGTGAAATCATAGGGTGCGATTAACATGCAAAAAAGGACCTTGGAAAAGTAAGCAATGATTAAGTCAATACCCATACGGAAGTCTTTAGTAGACACAAATAAATGGCACAAATGTACTGTAAAGTTAAGTATTAAATTATTGAACATTTAATATCTACAAGGCATACAATGTGAGGGAATTTGATAAAAAAAAGAATACTAAAATGCCTCCTCTGAGGTAAGAAATGAATTTTCGCCCTTAGTAGATAAGACTTTTGAGAAGACAACAGGAACAAAAGTTGCAAATCACAGTGACTTAGACACCTCTCTCACACAGTTGCTTTCTCTTTTTAAGGAAAAAATATTTCTCCACTTCTACGTCCTTATACCACTTTCAGACCAACAACCAGGGTTGGACTAGGGTTAGATGACCTGAGTTCAGCCCTTCTTTTGTCAATTCATGCCAAGACCGTCAACCCTGGAGAGATGCATCTTAATGAACTTAAGGGCTAAAAATGGGCAGACAACAACACGTTACATCATATACATTTCTTCTCTGAACTGGTAGGCACACCCACAGGATTGGTGAACGCTGTGTCCAAAAATCCTTCACTTTTTTCCAGTGCCTTCAGTTTTTTTGGGCCGACAGACGCCTCTCTGGATCACCAGTTTCGTTATGTTGGCATACACAACACTGTCCCTTACCATCCCTTTCAGCGGGCTGGTTATTTTTCCTCTTCGCTTATGATGAGGAGGCCCCAGATCTTGTAATCCTGCCAGATGTTTTGGTCAAAGTTCACCACCAATGTATTTGAAAACAGACCTGTTGGCAGCACCTTTTGTTTACAAGCTCATTCCTAACTTAATTCATTGGTCCCGCCAGTCCGGCCTCACCCTGCCCCAGCCGTTAGCAACCTGGGTGGGTTGCAGCCATTCACATCGCATTTAACCCTGGTCAGACGCACCTATTGACCCGGGTCTCCAAGCAGGGTCAGCCATTAACCCTCTCATTCACAAACTGAACCCAAGTCCCACCTACAGTAGGTTGGAAGCTTGTTCTGAAAGGGGATTTAGAAAAGAAACACAAAGACTTAAACATGCAATTTGACAACCTACATCACAGTGACGTTGGTAAATATCCTTTGATCCCCCCCAACCAAATAAATTGCAAATATGCAAATGAAAAAAAAATCAGCAGTGAGGATGATGAGGCTATAGATTGCATAGTATAATGGCAGTGCACACTGTAGAATTTTCTACACTGTTGATAAATCCAAGCCCAATACATTTCCTCCACCCACAGTGCGTGCAAACCACATGGTGTGTAGTTGTTTGGAAAAACGGGTCATTGCCTCGATCATGAAAGCTTGCACATACTGTAATAGACCGAGATAAATTAAAGTCACTTTAACAGCTTTCAAGACATCATCCACATTTTGGTGACGTTCCCTCAAAGGAAGCACTTTCCTCTTATTCATTACTGTAATCTACATCCTAGTCTTCTGGACCGGGCACAGAAAAGGTTCATTAAATTGCATTTTCAGATATTGGATCACATTTCTTTCGTAAGTGGCTGAGCAGGGATAAAGAAAAACGTGACCTGATTAACAAATGTGATCCTTATAAATCACAAAACAGATGAAGAAAGAGACAGATACAGTAAATTGGAAGATGTAATTTTACTGCTTCCTGGAAGATTATCACACCTGAATATTTGATAGCTTCTTTTCTTGTATCCGTTATATTCATTTTTAAAGCACGTTTCTCCCACCGTGGGTATACATCCATCTTTACCCTCCTACTTGTATCAGTAAGATAAAAAATAGACATGCACTCTTCTTATTGGTTCACGTTAATGTGTTTTTTTTTTTTGTCAAGCAACAGTTTCCATTTTAAACAGCTTACCATATTCTACAGCGTAATCCGAAGCTGTTACCTGGCTGTGCACACTCCTCTGTGGAAGTGGATTTAAAGCACATTACCTGTGCATGTAATGGCTGTGAGGCGTGTGTGACAGGCATTAGTGTGTTCTTCCACTGGTGTTAATGTCTTGTGGTCTCCAGACAGTTTTACACTGTGAACCATGTCATCGCAAGTTATATGTGTGTGTGGATGTGTATGTTTGCCCACCTACACTGACAGACAAAGCAACTGCACTGCCTCAAACCCGTGTGCAATTGTTCTTCTGTGATCCTTTGGGTATATTTGTTGATTCACTCTACAGAGGAGTTGTAGTATTGATCTGCCAAGCTGTCTCACTTTCTACCACTAAGAATGAAATTGTGGCTCCCTGACTGATGGCCCTGCATTTTCCACCTTCCTCGAAGCTACGAACTGTCATGTTTCAGTCCCTAATACACGATCTGTCTTAATGGTGCAAACCAATCCTCAAAATGTAGCGGATAATGTTCATTTCTCTCGCTATTTCAAAACTCAATAAAAAGTTGATCTCATTAAATTGTTTTTTTAAATTCTTATTTTAGTTTTTACACATTTTAACACAATGGTTTCTGTGAGTATAATGAAACAAGGACTTATATTAGGAGAAATCTTAAAAGTACACTCTGAAATGAATTCCTGAATCCACAAATGAACACAAATTATTTTTGTTTATTGTGTTATTAGTTAGATTGGCAAGATTTGTCAGGTTTTACTGACAAAAATTCATAACATTTGGTCATGCGCTTAGCTTACTTGAAGAGTCTGTGTCCTGTTGGGAACCAGTCCCATTACAAAATTCCAAATAAAATAATAATAACAGTAATAAAGAATATGAACAAGTCTTGCAAGTGAGACAGTCACTGAAGTTGGGCTGGGCAATATGGTAAAAAAAATAATAATTGCAAAATATTTGTCAATGCCGCAATATATGATGTAGCGCAATATGTATATTTAGGAGAGTAAAATTATGCAAACTCACTAATGCAGCTTGACAGTTCAATACTTGACCTGCTCCAGTTTTTCACAACCCCCCCCCACAGACAGAGAGAGCGACCGAGAGAGAGCGAGCAGCGTCCTCGGAGAGAGAACTGAACCTGTGTAGCAGCTTTAGCAGACGACATGTCTATATCCGGATGTCGGCGACAGTCAGTGTTTACACCGAGCCCAAATAAAAAAAAGCTAATCCTCTGTCAGACTGTGACGGTGGATTTAGCTGCTGTATGTTCTTTTTATTTTTCCACTCGAATGGTCGTGTTCATGGTGTCTAATCGAAGACAGTGTGTTTATATCTTCAGCCAATATCAGCATCATATAGTGCATGAGGCAAAAGTAATAGTCGTAGAGCAGTAGAAAAAAAAAAACATCTGAATATGAAATCACTCCAGATCAGAAACGAGGAAGCGTTTGCTCCCAGGTGGTTTTGCCATGTGTGGGTGAGTTTATGTGCTTGTCTTATTCAATAACACATGTCTCTTTGTGTATTTTATTTAAATTAATTATCTATTTGAATGTGTTGTTCATTTACATTTCAATTTAAAGTTTTTATTTTAAAGTTGTTTTTTTTTTTATTTGGATTTTTGGTTTTTTAAATCTTGTACTTTTTAAACTTATTTTTATAGAGTTAATGTCTTGAGCCGTATTGTATCCTGTCAAATATTCGCAGTGCACTGATGCTGCAAGGAGCAATTTCATTGTTTCCTACTGTACAAAGATAATAAATTCTATTTTCCTCTATTCTAAACACTGTGAACATGTTGCTCACTTTACCACCGTTGACAGGGATGAGCAGACGGGATGAGCTTTAGAAGTTTACAAACACAAACAGGAGAAATGTTTCATTTTTCGCCTGAAACATATTATATAAAAACTGAATATTCAAAATTCATCAGTTTCTGATAATATAAAATGTGATAAAACTAAACCTGTGAGAATCAGACACATCCGAAGTTTCCCGAAATACATGTTTCACATAATGCTCAAGCCATTTTATTTTTGGAGAATAACACAGTGCTCTAGGCTTTTTGTGTTATACCTACGTGTAGCACCACAGGTCTCTGGTGCTGGCGTTCATTAGTACAACCACTGCATATTTAAGCAGCCAGCATTACAGAGGGCCCCTGATACATACTAAACACATTCTCTTTTTAAGGTAAATGTGTGTTCTGCTCTCATGTCTCTAATTGCTTAAGTGGCACACCCATCCTAGTGTGTGCATGTTTTCACCAGAAAGGCTGTTAAAGGCACAAGGCAGAGCACTTAGGCTGTTAAAGACAAAGTAACCGTACAAAAGATAGATGAAAGTGCAGAAAACCGTAGCAGAGAGATGCACCTTGTGCCAAGCTTAGCCATTAGCCTAGAGTTTGACTTTGATGCCATCGAGAAGACTTTGAGGGGTACACATCTTAAATGGATTCTGTCCACGGGTAAAAGAGCTTGACAGATAAAAAGAATTATCTTGATATGATGTGCTAAAATATTCACCTCTCTAACACGGCGCCGTTCTTATCTCTGAGGGCTTGGCTTTTCTTGGCTCCAGACTCAGCGTCAAGGAGCTCATCCACGCGCTCTAACAATGTTGTATTAAGCAGTTCTTACAAACCCGTGGGCTCACATCCAGGTCCCCAATAAACCTGTCAGAAACTTTTCCCTTGAAGCTGCCGTGGGATTTCCTCACTCGCTTTTAAGTGCTCTGTGTTGCTGAATGTTTATTTGAGAAGTGGGAAACACAGCTTTTGTAATATCAATAAGAACCGGAGCATTTGTATGCTCCACCTTACACCTCTGGTAAAACAAAGCTAGTTTTTTAACAGTGAAAATTGCAAAAGAGTACCTGATATAAAAGGCTGCAATTGTTTTTTCAAGTGAGTTCCAGGGGAACCGTTGTTATATCAATGTGTGTTGTATTCCATCGACCCAAAATATCACTTCAGATGAAACCGCAAGTGACGATGCGAACACGCTGCAGCTTAAAAAAGAAGAGCAAAATCACATTTTATCACATTACTCACTGCTGATGACATGAGCGTTGTGTCTTGTTTTTGTTTCCAGTACTCGCTGGTTCCTTCTACCTTCTCCGAGAATTTTCTGCCAACATGCTGCTGTGATTTATAAATATCTGACCAGGATGTGGAGTTGCTTTTCTATTTCGCACTGCCTTTTCAGGAAACCACAGATGGTTACCCAGTTTCCATGCCTTCCTCTAGCAGAGTCAGAAGTACTGTGTGTAAGTTATGAATATTTTAAATTCCAGCACAAAGGAGTCAGATCTTCCTCTGTGTTTGTGAATGTCGCTTCAGGCTCATTTTCGAAAAACCAACACCGTACGCATGTGCTGGATGGGTCTAACGATTCATTAGGCTTCAGTGACACCATCCTGCACAAAAG
This sequence comes from Pseudamia nigra, assembly GCA_029823295.1. Taxonomy (NCBI): domain Eukaryota; kingdom Metazoa; phylum Chordata; class Actinopteri; order Kurtiformes; family Apogonidae; genus Pseudamia; species Pseudamia nigra. The sequence continues at coordinate 9,944 of JAQQAE010005511.1, read as the reverse complement.
ATTATGGACCTTTACAAGGACAGAGGTGAAAGTGAAACGAGTGAAACGAAAAGTCCAATACTCCACAAGACAGAGAAAACATAGGAGGAAAGGCCATCCCATTTTTCCTGTAAGATGTTGACGCCAGCTGCAAGAGTCAACATAATACTCCCGAATCTGCACCATCGATCAGACTAGCCTCCCTTTGAAGTTCTCACTGCACTCATATAATATCAATGAGGCAGAAGTTGGAGGCTATGGATGTTATATTCAGCTTGATTCTCCCTGCCTGTGTTCCTTTTTTATTCTGTAAGCTTATTTTGCATAGTTTCCACTTTGATGTTGGCAAGAAGGAACTCTTCCAGGACACAGGGGATGAAACAATCATTTAACTATGGTACTGAGAAAATGTTTGTGATTTTAGGATGACTTTGGCATAAATTAGCCGCGTCATAAGGCAGAATAACTGAGTACGTACTACTTCACCCGTGTGTATTGATGCGTTGCATATCAATACTTTTTGTTTGCAATTCAGGAATGAGTAGTTATTGACTTGCTCTACGGTTCAAATAAGTGTCCTTGGATGTCTCTAATGAGCCACATTGCATTTATTTATTGATTTATGGTTTCAGATTGTGGTGTTTTAATTGCTGTCATGGACATTTTTTCCTAAGAAGCTGGTTTCTCTGTAAAAATGAAGACAGAGTCAAGGTAAGCACATTAAATTTGAGCATATTCATTACAGTGTAATCAGTCCAATTTAGGCTATATTTAAACATGTATTCCATTTTGTATGACACAATACTACAGAGCTTTCGAAGGGGCCACATTCCCTTTGGCTTCACACCACCTGGAATGCTAAAGATGACCCAGTATTCGTTTGCTACTGTAGTGGCTCCATCCCAACAGTTTCCCCCTGGAGTCAAGCAGCTATGAATAATGAGATGAAGCTGCATGCATTAATGTAACAGCAAGGCCCCTAAAGGAACGCGTGGTAGCAGGTGATTGTTCGTAGCCTCTGTGGGGCTGTCAGTAAACATGTGCCCCCTGTAGCGTGGGGCATTTTAGCAGGAGCAACCTCCCATGCCCACACCTCTCACCCTGCATCCTGGGAAATTATGGATGAGTCTGTGCCTAACCTCAAAGCAGCATGTTAGCTTTTAGGCCACCTCTGGCTATAAGTGATTTATGAGTATGCATCAACATGAGCATTGCTTATAATACAGTGACATTTAAAAGATGAAAGAGATGAGATGTGCATCGTGGGTAAATGAGCACATTTGAGTATTTGTAAAGAGGAATCAAACGCCGGGTGCTCAAAGATGTCTGGAGGCCACGTTGCCTTAAAGCTTGGAGTGAGTGACAGATGTTACTCACAATATGCCTTAATATTCTTATTAATTTGCCTTCAGTGTTTGCCAGACGATGTCTGCAATTTCAGCTACTTCATACATGTCAACTGCCAGCTGCCTTGTTTAATACAAGCATGGTGAACAAATAATTAGAAATAAATTGCTCTACCTGATGCCCACAAAGTATGTCTCATTGACCATTAAAAGTCAAGCTGCTGGTAGTGCATGCCACACAACGCAGTATGAACAGCTACAGTTTATATAGTAATAAAAAATTTAGACTTTAATAAGTCTTTCATAATCAGCCACTCAATGAAAACATATGTAGTTTTTCACTAGACACTTAAAGGTCTTTATTATGGCCCCCAGGCCCTCTTGGAGGTGACATAGCACTAACCTCTGTGTTTTCTGCAGGTAGTTGTTTAAGTGAAGTGCAACACCTGGGGCACCCAGTAGTTCCTGTTCTCGCTGCACTGAGGAGCTTCCATGCAGGAAGATAATTCAGCTTTATAGTAGGCTTTACTAATGAAAACAAATGGCACATGCTCCCTGTCTCCTCAGTGGGCAGAATCTGAAAAGTAACAAATCACAATTATTTCTCTTTCTGCATATGACCTGCCCAAATCCTTCTCTATTCAGAAACTGGAATAGGACCGGCTGCAAGGTGTCGCATGGATACAGGAAGTGACTTCTAGGTGCAGGGTCTTGCTTCTCCACTCATCCTGCTGGGACCCTCCAGGCTTTGGTTTGGTTATGTTACTGTAAGGTTATATTGTGTTTCAACCCTTATTCACAACCTGTACCACTGACTTTACGGACGGTTCACTCCTATTCAATGCTATTTAGTCTAATTTGATTTAATTTGACTTGATCACTTTATTTTTGCTGTCTCCCCTTCATTGTTGCTGATCTTGAGTCAGGTCATGACATTACGTTGATGCTTGTTAAACCGATTCAAACAGAGCCTAGTTATTGACAGTGAAAACCTCATGTAAGTGTGAGCATGAAAACATTTTTGCTTCCACATACAAAATTTTATCTGACAAAACACAGTGGCCCTCGTTTATCAAACGAGGTCATGACTAAAGACTGGGCGAATGCTTGTTTTCACACACAGCGTGGCATTTATGAAAACAATCGTGCATGTACGATACAATCAAATCTCAAAACAGCTCTGAGCTCATGGACGCAAGTTTGGAGTCAGTGTGGACATGAGGAGAATAAATCTGATTCCGATTGACATGTAAACATCTGCACTCACATATTCATCATATAAAAATATGTTATACTATATTTGATGAAATATATTATGATGAAGTCGACTTTGTGTTATAATGTATCTCTATTAAGCAGCTGAAAATTGATTAAAACGCCAAACAGAATGCAGATGATGTGCAATGTTAGATGAAATATTTTGTATGTGTTTGGCATTTTCTTGTTGGTCAGTGATGGATGTGCACAATGTTTCTCCGCTGCTGACCCACACATCTGGATCTGTTTCTCCAGAACCCGGGACAGTCTGACTCTAGGGCTGCGGCTGAAGCCTTACTGCTGGCCGACTCCTAATTTAACGTAAACGCTACAATTAAGCAGCAGATACAAAATTTAATACATTTATTTTACCATCACCCAGTCAGTCCTGCTCACCTGCTCCATAACCCGCTGTCTGTGCACAGGTGACAGATGTGACAATTTTAAAAATATAATTAATCCAACAATTCCATGCATTGTAGGTTTATATTTACAGTATAAATGAGTTCAACTGGAGTTTTTTGTTGCTCATAACACTGTGCAGCAGTGATTTACTGAACTTCCACACTACAGTTTAGTGACTATTTGATGTTATTTTCAGGTTACTCAGTTCATCTGCATGTTTTCTATTGGATATTTATTGTTTTGAAGTCAAAGGAGTTCCTCTTCTTGGTTGCATTCTGCGTCTCCGTGTCGGAAAACAAGGGGCAGGTGCAGAATAATTAGGGGTGTAACCTGCAAACTTACAATTGTTTACAGCCTCTGTATTTATCAGGCTGAAATTGGCGAGATACAACTTTTTGATGAACGTCTCATGAGCACACATACAGGGCCAGAGTTGGTTAATGTTGAGTGCTGTGCTGATAGCAGGTTAATACTGTAAGTTAAAGTGTTTTCATGAATAATGACAGTCTGATTGACATCAGCACTTCTTATCTTTGAACAGCCAAAACTTTACTATTTCTCCATGCCTGATCCCTGCAGTTTATGTAGCTTTTGTGCTCGATGTCATTCAGGATCAATTCAATCCCTCACAAACTTGAAAATTTGGAGAAACAGAGTTGAGTTGAGAGGCTTTTATGCTGACAACTGCACTGACTGAACTGTGTCACTTTGCACTGGTAGTAGACAGTTTTTGTATGGAAAAGGTCCTAATATTCTCCTATTTACTGTGCATCCATACACAGGTGCAATCTTAAAGGTATCTGCCTGGCAGCGCAGTTTAGAGTTAATTAAACCCTGCCCAGGTGCTTTGTGGTTCACATATGCATTTTTGTCTCTTTTCACCAGGTTTGTGCCTGAAACCTGTGCAATTTAATGTCTAGTTCTGCTTTCACAGGAAGGCTTTCAACGTCTTCCTGTTGCTTTCCTTCTGTGTGAAGATAGCCATACTTAACTTTCTTTGATTGGTCCTAAAGTCTGAATTATCACTCTCTTTTGATCAGACCAAAAAATGGCAGTATGGTTTGTTTCATGATCCAGAAGTTTCACGTCTGAAAAGTAGATTGAATCAAACAAGAAAATCTTAAAGTCAACACGAAACATGGTAGGTGTGAAAATACCCTTATCTTCTCAAACATCACATTGCTGAAATATTTGTAAAAATTGGTCAATTCAAAGCTTCTATCAAGCCCTAATGGCCACATTTACCAGGCAGGTACAGTTGCTAAAGTGACATTTAAGAAAGTTTACTCCCACTAATGTAATCATAGAGAAACTGCAGCTCTTGTTGCTTGTGACTCAATTGCCGAGGAAACCGACACATGCTCCCTTAGGGACAGTATTTAAGTCCCAGTAATGGCATTTTATCCTGCTGCAATGGTTTCCTGTGCAATTTTCAAGCTATAAAACGATGCACTGTCTCAGACAGGTAATGGCAGTATTATGCTTCTTGCATCCTGTTATATTATTTTAAATGCAGTACAACCCCTGTTAGATATTGAGTGCAGATGCAAAATGCATATTAGCAAACTGCGTTAATTTATCAGTTACAGCTCACATATGCAGCAGGTCCTCCGTTGTAACAGTGAGGTGGATTACAGTTTGGTGAATTAAAAAAAAACATCAGTCCTTTTGGATCTCTAAGGTTTGGCATAAACAGCGAACAGATGCCACCTCATGTACTTCTGTTTTGTATTCAGGATGTGTAAAATGGTTTAAAATTGAGTCCGTAAATGAACAAAGAGACTGCTTTAATACAATGCACTTTTGTTGTTGTTGTTTTGTCTTGCAGGGAGATGATATAACCATAAAATGTGTCCTGTAAATAAACCCAATTATCCACAATGCTGCCCTCACAGTGACAGAGCCTGCCAGTTTAAGTTTTTTCTAATATGGAGCTTGACTTGTTCATTTTCCTCAATCTAGGGAAAAGTGATTTATTGTTCTAGAAATGACAAAATTTTCTTAGAAAGGCTATTTAGGATGACAACTTTATTCATCATCACCATATTATCACATATCTCAGTTTCTCCCCAGAGAAATACATTAGCTCTAATTTCAGCATCATTCTCAACCAACATGTGCACTGTTATTAGACTAAAGATATGTACTTCATGGGGTTTATTACACTCTGTCCCCTGTTGTGCTCACTGATGCACGAGACGGTACATTTAAGCTGTTTCTCATACATTTCTCTGCTTTTCAGCATAAAGATTGAAATGGCAGCCTTGAATAAAACAAAATAATAATATGAGCACAACCAACTCCGAGAGCCACCAGAGTAATTCTGAATCCTTGATTATGGCATAGACACAAAATGTCACTTTAAGTGTCAGTTCCTTCATTCCCCTCTGCTGCACCTCCTCTTTATCTCAGAATTACATGTGCAACAAAATACATAATAAAAATGTACTATAAATACTGTATTAGAGTGTGTGACCTTTTTTTTTTTTTTTTGGTGGTGACTTTTTTTTTGGCCAGACAGTGTACAATCCCAACTCTGATGAAGTTGGGATGTTGTGTAAAATGCAAATAAAATGGAATACAATGATTTGTAAATCTCATAAAGCCATATTTTATTCCCAGTAGAACATAAACAACATATCAGATGTTGAAATTGACACATCGTACTATTTCATCAGCTCATTTTGAATTTGATGGCAGCAACAAATCTCAATAAAGATGGAGATGGAAAAGTAACTGGCACAAAAAATATAGTAAAACTGCATGTTTTAAAGTGGCCTTTTATTGTGACCAGCCTAAGGGACACTTGTGCAATAATCATGCTCTCTAATATGCCACACCTGCGAGGTGGATGGATTATGAAATGTGCTCACAAACACAGATTTGGACAAATTTGTGAACAATATTTGAGAGAAATGGACCTTATGTACATAGGAAAAGTCTTTAATCTTTGAGTTCAGCTCATGAAAAATGGGAGCAAAAACAAAATTGTTGCATGTATGTTTTTATTCAGTGTATTTGTGAATTGTATGGCGTGCTGTTGAAGATGGTGAAGGTTCTGGAAGTGTTCCTGGGACCATGCAGTGATTTCCAGCAGAGAATCATGTCTGTTTTTTATTGCAGTTGCATTGCATTCCAACGGGGGCCAAAGATCACAAGCATCTAGTTTTGACCTTTGGCTTTGTGCCTCGCACACAGAGATTCCTCCTGATTCTCTGAATCATTTGATGATATTATATATTGTAGATGGTGGGATCTGCAAAGTCTTTGCAATTTTACACTGAGGAACATTTTTATGAAATTGTTCCACAAATTTTAGACAGTTTGTCACAGATTCTTGAACCTCTGTGACATCTTTACATCTGCGAGAGTCTGTCTCAGATTTTGCTATTTAACCTAATTAGTTGTCAAATGCTCCTCCAGTTGTTTTTGATTTGTGCCAATTTCTTTTCCAGCCATTTGTTGCTCTTGTGCCACGTCTTTTGAAATGTGTTGCTACCATCAAATTTTCCATAAAATGGTAAACTGTCTCATTTTCAACAACTACAGTGTATGTTGTTTAGGCTCTATTGGGAATAAAATATGGATTCATGTGATTAGCAAATCATAACATTCTGTTTTTATTTATGTTTTACACAACATCCCAAATTCATTGGAATCAGGGCTGTACTTGGACTATGAGAACAAAAAAAGCTGCTGTTAGAATGTGTTTTCTGTTACACGAAACATACGTTTGGTTAAAGTTTTATTTACTGTGTATGAAAAATAAGTAAAGCTGTATTTATCAACCTACCTGTTAATTATCTCATGTGTTGTATACGTACTGCAATTAACACTCATTTCTTATCTTGTGAGGTTGCATCAAATGAGTTTCATTTCTTTAGAGATTCTACAGCTTAAAATATCATGTTTGTTGTGATCAGTAATTAACACTTGGCAAAGTACATGGATTTTTGCCAATTCATTATGTTAATGATCGCTATTACTGTTTAATATGATTTGAAAAGTATTGTCAGGAAAAAATTTCAAATGATGAATTATGAATTGTAACTATTAAGTTGTCTAACTCAGCGTGTTATGTTATTACACTTTTTGCATCTTCATACTTAATTACACAGAATGTGGTTCATGATCTGCACACACAGCGAACAGATTCAAAAAGAAAGAGGCAAATTACATATTACTTTGTATAAAGTTCATAAACAGTAGGAATTTTAATTTCATCGGGAGACAAATGAGATTGTAGATGTAAAGCTTCCTAGAGTGAGTATCAAACACGGACTCCAGGAAGCCTGAAATCAGTTCTCTAATTTTTCACCTTGATCTATTAAGTGTCTCATATCTCAAGTGGCTGGCAGATTATGTGATATGTGTGTGAACCATTTTTTTTTGAGCTGGTGCATATGTTTCCGTGTGTACGTGTGTGTATGTGTGTGTGTGTGTAGGAGAGAGTGTGATGAGAAGTCACTGTTGTCTTGTCCCATATATGTTTGGCAGAGAGCCGCTCTGCTCAGCAGAGGCTGGTGGAGCGCAGAACACAGGCTGGAATGGTACATCGGGGACAAAATTATACTGCAAGGCATTGTATCAATTAGATAGATGAATGACCATGGGTTTTAATTAGAACACTGGGTACACATTCTACTTCATTATTCAGTGGAACCAAACTAATTCTGCTGCCCAACAGCAGTGAAGAGCCCAGCTGCTCCATCAGCACTCTGCCTCTGATAAGAGCACCGGGGGTTTGAAAGGTGGTGACATAAATAGGAATAATACGGTCTCATCAGTTGGAGGAAACAATCCTGAGAGAACAGAATAAAAATGGGCAAAGATACAAAAATATGCAGTTTCTGTCCAGGATGTTGCTTGCTAAATGATAACAAAGCTGAATATCTTTTACAAAATGGCACATAAAGTGGTGGGGCAGATAGTAAGTACTACTCCTTGGCTTATGTATGATTTTATGTTTCAAGAAAACATTAATCACTACCTGCTTGCAAAAGAGCTCATGTCCAGGATTGTATGTGGATGAGTACAATCTGCGTGCTTCTGAAGCCACAATACATCATGTTTCATATCAATATCATATTTGCACATTTTAACTTTATAACACTTTTTAACTGTGTTTTGTAGAACTCAAACTCTACTTTACTTTTATTTTAAGCTAGGTTAATGAATGCACAAATGTCTTCAAAGGTGTTAAAATTTATGTTCACACTTAAGCCAAACGTAGACTGTTTCATAACGTCAACCAAAGAAGTTCACTGTCTATTCTGACAAACATTCAGGTGTTGTGGTAGAGCAGTATCATGTTCTGTACACATGATACTGCCACGTGTACAGAACAGACGTGTACACACAGAAAATGTAGCACAATCACCGTCAGCTTATTGCAGAAGCATAAAAAAGAAGTACAGTAGATCTGTCGATCGTCACGGCCCCCGTCTGGGAATGTTTTGTTCCAGTTACAGGTTGCTTGCAGTTTATTGCTCTGGTGCGATAGGGCTTGCATCCCTGAATGCATGATGGTGCATTTCACTTATACTCGGAAGTCAGAATTTCCTAGTTTCTAGTCAGAAATTTCCACTGGAATATCCCCTCGGGTCAGAATTCCCACTGGGAAATTTGGAGCAATCCTACCAAACCTGACTTTACAATCCCATGTGGCTTCCACTCACAACAATTAAATGAAAACCGCTGATTTCTGTTGTATTTGTTTCATATTACATCAGTCATATACAGTACATGGTCCTGTTCATTTTTATCCATTTCATGTTTCTACACTGTAAGTGCAAAATACCACATACAGTTGTTTTCATGTAGAGTTTGGACGTTGGCTTTCCAGTACGCATCCACGTTTTCTGACTTCACAGCTGGAACGTGATCACTCTGACCCATCACAGTGATTTTATATTTTGCATCTTCAGTTAAAATGTATGTCTTTTGGGGCATGGCTTGGTGTTCTTGTTCTGTCTCTTGTTCTGTTCGAAGCCAGGTGATGATTCAATGTAAAATTCAGTTGAAATAGTATGGTTTTCAGAAATGTAATGGTAACATTTTATAAGGTTAACTGGGTTGGCAGACAAACCTGTGAAGGGGTAGTATGTAAAGAAACAGTGGTGTGTGTTGGATGTAATGTTTAAAGTATCTCTCAGTGTGAATTAATTTTCAGAAGGCTAGAGGTGAACAGTGAGTAGGTGTACATCCCTTTGAGAAACAGTAAAAACAGGTCTGACACTGAGAATTATTTCTACAATAGGTTATTCATTCTGTGTAAAAAATGAATGGAGGCATCACTCATTAAATTGCTTCTTCTAAACTCTAATGTTAATTCTTGAAAGCAGTGGATCTGAGTATTCCGTGTTAACATGTATTTCCAGTTTCATCCGAGCGGAAACATCTGAGGCTGAGTCATGTGTCAAATGTCAGGCGCCAAAAACTGCACCTTCATAGTCCACTGTGGGCCAAAAGTGCACCAACCTGCATCGAGCTCAGAAATGAACACGTTTATAACCTGAGACATACGTATAATATCTGTCTCTAGAGTTTATTTCTAATTCTTTCAGCACTGTATGCAGTTGAACTTTTAGATGATCCAGTACATAACTTTACATAATTAATTTCTATGACTGACAAGTGTTTGGGCCAAATGTTTCATCATTTGACCCACTTCAACTCCACTAAATTTTTGGATCAGATTGAACAGCCCACAGGCTCCTTGTTCAGAAACCCATGATGACATTGCAGACTGTTTGTCCTTCTTTTTACGGTTTCACTGCTCTGCATAAACAAAAGGCCGTGTTTGTTGTAGCTCTTTTCAACTAATATTGAACCAGTTTGAACCAGTTTCAATTGCTTAATCCTTGCAGGATTGGCGAGCCTAGCCCAGGGGTCGGCAACCTTTGCGAGCAAAAGAGCCATTTTAGCGCCTCTCCCACTAAATATAATTTGCCTGGA